>CM077820.1:17409667-17644285 GCA_039720395.1 Liquidambar formosana | reverse complement strand
GAATGAAAGGGACCTACCGTTGAAACTCCATACAATGCACAGAATTCCTCCATGGTTGGGCACAGTTCTTCATAGTTGAAGCGGAACACATGAACTTGAGGATCCCAAAAATATGTAGCAGCAGTCAAGAGGTTCGTTTCAAGCCTCACATGCCTTAAGGAGAGCAATGGATCCAAGCCAAAGCACTTGAACTCAGATTTTGCTTCAGCACTCATAACTCTCAAAAACCCTCCTAAAAATTTGTCTAGAGCCTCCATAATTTCTAATAAATGAATACAAGTAGGTTTAGGAACCTCTTGGATGTGTTTTTATAGGGAAAAGGTCACAAATCCAAGTTCAAATAGGAAAAAAACCCATCAGAATAGGAAGTTTCCTATTCAAAGTGGGATTTCCGCTTTGGGCTCGGGTAACCACCCAGGCCTGGGCGGCTAGCCTCCCGAGGCCTGGTGGTCACCCAAGCCACTTTGTTTTGGTTTTGCTTCTCGCTTTGTCTCGCCTTGACGCGTGATCAAACCTCCTTCCAAATGAGATATTCAACACTTTTTGAGCTTAAAATCAATCAAATTCCATCTTGAAATCAATTCCTTGAATTGATTTTATGTTCAAAAGGGTTGAATATATTTCCCCTGTGTCATGCCAACTCAAGTGACAATGTGTTAAGTCACTTTCCTCTTGCACCATGCCTGTTCAATCTTGACAAATTGATCATATATCCTCATTTCAAATCTTGATTTTTCATCCCACTTGGTTGAATATACTCATCACTTGAATATATTCTTCCATTTCAAAAGTGTATTCACTCTTTGAATATGCTTCTCGGTTTCAAATTCTCATTCCCTATCCTACTTGGTTGAATATATTCATCACTTGAATATATTTTTCCATTTCAAAAGTGTATTCACCCTTTGAATATGCTTCTCAGTTTCAAATTCTCATTTTCTATCATACTTGGTTGAATATATTCATCACTTGAATATATTCTTCCATTTCAAAAGCATGTTCGCCCATTGAATATGCTTCCTAGTTTCAGATCCTCATTATCACTTACTTGGTTAAATATATTCATCACTTGAATATATTTCTCCATTTCAATGGTATGTTCATCACTTGAACATACTTCTCAGATATTTTGTCACTTACTTGGTTAAGTATATCCATCGCTTGGGTACACTTCTCCATTTCAATGGTATGTTCATCACTTGAACATACTTCTCAGATCATTTGTCACTTACTTGGTTAAGTATATCCACCACTTGGATATATTTTTTCCATTTCAATGGTATACTCATCACTTGAGTATACTTCTCAGATATTTTGCCACTTACTTGGTTAAGTATATCCATCGCTTGGGTATATTTCTCCATTTCAATGGTATGTTCATCACTTGAACATACTTCTCAGAATATTTGTCACTTACTTGGTTAAATATATTCATGACTAGAATATATTTCTCCATTTCAATGGTGTACTCATCACTTGAGTACACTTCTCAGATTATTCTCTATCTTACTTGCTTAAGTATATCCATCGCTTGGATATATTTCTCTATTTCAATGGTATGTTTATCACTTAAACATACTTGTCACTTACTTGGTTAAGTATATCCATCACTTGGATATATTTCTCTATTTCAATGGTATGTTTATCACTTAAACATACTTGTCACTTACTTGGTTAAGTATATTCGTGACTAGAATATATTTCTCCATTTCAATGGTGTACTCATTACTTGAGTACACTTCTCAGATTATTCTTATCTTACTTGGTTAAATATATCCGTCGTTTGGATATATTTCTCCATCTCAATGGTATGCTCATCACTTGAGTATACTTCTCAGATATTTTGTCACTTACTTGGTTAAGTATATCCATCGCTTGGATATATTTCTCCATTTCAAAGGTATGTTCATCACTTGAATGTGTTTCTCAGATTTCATTCTCATCACTTGAGTATATTTCTCAGCATCTTTTTCATCACTTGGTTAAATATGTTCGTGACCTGAATATATTTCTCCATTTCAAAAGTACACTCATCACTTGAATACACCTCTCAGATTATTCTTATCCTACTTGGTTAAAGATATCCATCGCTTGGATATATTTCTCCATTTCAATGGTATGCTCACCACTTGAGTATACTTCTCAGATTTCATTCTCAGATTACTTGGTTAAATATATTCGTGACCTGAATATATTTCTCCATTTCAGTGGTATACTCATCACTTGAGTATACTTCTCAGATATTTTGTCACTTACTTGGTTAAGTATATCCATCGCTTGGATATATTTCTCCATTTCAAAGGTATGTTCATCACTTGAATGTGCTTCTCAGATTTCATTCTCATCACTTGGTTAAATATATTCGTGACTAGAATATATCTTTCCATTTCAAAAGTATGTTCATTCGTAGTGGCTTGAATATGCTTCTCTTATCAATTCTCAACCCTCAGTGGTTTAAGTATACTCATGACTTGAGTACACTTCCTTATTTCAGTCTCAGGTTTTCAACCTCCCATCATTGTTGGTATCAGTGTGTGATTTCTCCGGGCTTTTTGGCCAAAAATGGGTTGTTCTTTATCATTGGTTCACAAGTGTAACTTGTTCGCCAATGAGGGGCTTCTGTCACACCCCATTTTTGCACCACCTTACTAGGGCTCATCATTTCATGCATATTTTTGTTTTGTTTTTGAGTCTAGTCACTTGCATTAGTTTTCTAGAGTCACAAGGACAATGGATATGAATTTTGGTTCAAATTGGAGTTGATCTTGAGGGATAATAAGAGCTTTTGTGACTTGAGGGGCATAATTGTCTTTTAAGTCCCAAACTTTTCATTTGACCTTGGAATGATCTCCAAATTGTCAATTGGAGTTCATATGGATGCATATGAGGTATTAAGTCCCGTGGCCCTGATGATGAGTTTAGTATGGTTATTTACGGATTATCCTTGAAGAATTAGTGCGAATCACAGCATGAGATTTTTGGTTAAAATGAAAAGAAAATTATTTTATTAAATTAGCCATTTTTATCATGGCACTAACACGTGTACGTATGTGATGAGTGTGTGTACGCACATACGATACATGTGCATGCGTGTTAGCGGTCAGTCTCCCAATTTTTATAAAAGACAATTTCCTTTTCCTATTCAGATTAGAAGTCTTTTATCATTATAAAATACCTTTTAATTATTCTCCAAGGAAACCTAGTCCAGGAAGGAAAGGGAAACTCCAGATTTCAGCTATAAATACTCTCTTAATGTCTTTAAACAAGGGGGAGGAGAAGAGGGTTTGGAGGGAGTGAAATTCGTCATAATTCAGCAGCAGATTTTCTGAAAACCAGCAGTCGTATTTTAATCATAACGTTTTCATCCGAAGTCAGAATTTGATGAAATTGGTCTTGTTAGAAAGATAATTCAATTCTCTACAACTTTGTATTTCACAAGCTTTGTCCAAATCCAACGTTTTCATACCCAAAAACGCGATTGAAGTTGCTGCTGCTGCAAAGTGACGAAAATCACTTTTCTTTTCTCTTGTTCTCTTTTTGTTTTCTATTTCTTTTCAAAGTTGAGTGAGTTTTGATCTCTTTGCTGTGATACCACTTTGACAAAGAGGAGGATTCGTGTTGGTTTGATTCACTCTAAAGACCTGAGGAGCCACGAACAATTACAAACACAAGGAAGGCCCTTCCTAAGGTATTCTCCTTCTCTATTCAAGCTTAAACTAGGTTCTCATATGGGTTAGGCTTATTGCATGTTAAAGGTAACTTTTTTATCATGTATTAACACTCTAGCTAGTTAATATACATGGAATATCTATTGTTTATCTACTGTTTAGCATGCTTTAGGGTTGTCCTTTAGGTTTCAATGCATAGTTATGATTCTTGTGCTCCTATTTGTCCTTGTGCTAGGATTAGTGTCATTGCATGTTAGAGTTAGGATTTTCATCATGTTATATTGCTTTAGTTAGTTAATATGCATGATATAATTTCTGTTTAGTTTGGTTTTAGCATGATTAAAGTATGTCTTGTGAGTTTTTAAGCATATTTGTGAGTTTAGGGTTTTAGAGTCATTGTTTCGTGTTTGTTTTCATATAGCATGATAAAGTAGACTTTTTTATCGGTTTTTCTTCGTGTTTGCTGTATATGTTTTTCATATGGAGTAAATATGATGTTTTTGCATGCATGTTAGTATGTTTTAGGGTTTTTTACGCATGATATGGTTCTAGGAATATGTTAGGACTTATTATTGTTCGCTGTTTTGCTGTTAGCATGCTTAGTGGATGATTTTTAGGCCATGATACTATTCTGTCCAGATTTGCATATCATTGTTTTTGCATGGTTTTGAGCACTTGTAAGGGTGCAAATAGGTGTGGTATTTGTCCTATGGCAAATAGGGCTGCTCATGTCTGAAATGGCTAATGTTTGGAGCTAATTGCGCTCAGGTAAGTGGGTGTGAAGGTGCCCCAATTCACCTTTCTTCTTAACTCATTCTCTTCTCCCTATCTAGGGTTAATTTTTAATACAAGTCTATGGTTTAATCAAAGGTTTCCTTCATAAATAAAATTCTGGTTTTTATTAAAGTTTCCATTTTATGGAGTTCTTTCTAAAATCAAACTTTCTATCAAATTCAACTCTCTTGATCAAATAAGGAAACCTAGGGTTTTAACCATAGGTTTATATTAGGTCTTAACCCTAATTCTAATCGAACTACGTGGACTTTGATCCATGTATTTCATTGCATGGTACGTAGGCGCTCTTCGTGAGGCTCAAGTCCGTTCTAGGATCCAAGCATCCTAGGTTTATTTTTGTTTTCTTTTCTTCTTTTTCTTTTTCTGTTTTTATGTGCTTATTATGCATGGATGGATGAATGAAATATATGATATGCATGCAATTCTTGTGATGATATACTTGCTGATTTTTGTATGGAAAGATCTTGATTTAGCCCAAATGAACTGAGAGACCGAAAGGGTGACATGGGTGCCTATAGGCTTTGCCTAGAACCTTCCCATGTCATAACTTAGCCTCCGAATCCCCGATTTCTTTGGTTTTCAAAAGATTGGTTTTTGCCTTTCCTTTTTTATGGAGTCATTCAAATTGTTTTCCTAAAACAAACTATTTTTAGGGTTTTCCTTGTTTCCTTTAAAAAATAAGGTGGCGACTCCTTTCCTTTTTCTCTTTCAAACCCATTTTCTTTCAATCCCTTGTGGGCCCAATTTCCGGGGTTCACAATATCCTACGTAAAATATATATCCTAAAACATAATAGAAACGATTTCATGCTTAAACACATCACAGAAAGCTCTCATGCAAAACCCTACCTAATAAAAAGGATAATTATCCTTTGGAAAATGATAACATCTCCAAAACCCTAGAAAATCAACTATATGCATGCAAAACTCATCATGGTTATTCTATATGTAACACATATATATATATAACAACTATGATTAAAAACCAATCAAAAACACTAACCTAGCTTGCTGTATGAAACTTACCTAAAACATGGATAATAGAAACCCTAAACTTACAAACATGCATAAAATCCTATAGAATAACTCTAAAGCATACATAACTCATTATATACAACATTTATTTCATGTATATTAACTAACTAAAACTTTTATACATGATAAAAATGTTAGCTTTAGTATACAATAGGTTTATTCTATAAGAAACCATAGTTTCAGCATAGATAGAGAAGAGAATTACCTTAAGAAAGCTTCCTTTGCTGCTGTAGAGACTCTCTCCTTCACTTGTGAATGATTTGAAACAAGCTTCTTCAAAGCTACAGCAAGAACTTCAACTTTCCTTTAGAAGTCTCTCTCTTATTCTTTCTTATAACTCAGGTTTAATGCACAAAAGTGGTTCCCTTAATGCTGAAACCTAGTGGGGTATTTATAGAGTTTAATTAGGATAAATCAATGGCTAGGATTAAAACCCTAAAAATTAATCCAAAGGTTATTAGAGACTCCCTTGGTGCTTAAGAAACTCAAAAGTTACCAAAAATTAGAAAGAAAGTCGTCCAAAAGGGCCAAGGTCGGTCAAAATAGGGAAGGAATCTCACTTCAGCAAAAATAGGGACGTGTGCTCGCGTGACCAACTAGGCCTGGGTGGCTAGCTGCCTGGGCCTAGGCAGCTAGCTGCGCAGGGCTGGGGGGGTTTAGGGTCAACTGAGCCCGCTTCAGTTTTTTACCTATTTTGAACCTCTTTCCTTCTAGAAGTGTTTTAGGGGTCAAATTAATCCTGATTTTGATAAACTAAAAGCCAAAACGACCGTGTTTCGATGAAAAATACATTTTTAAACGTTGTAGGACAAAAACCACTAACCATGGGTGCATGGTTAGGTTTTACAAAGGTGGTCAACCGCTATACACTACTATTGCAAAGCATAGGTATGCACATAAGATTGAACCAAATGCTTTCCAAACCAAAATTAAACATTCCAAAACACTTTTAGGGATAAAATAAAGACTAATTAAAGTCAATTTGAAGAAAATTGATTGGTAATTATGAGCCAAATTAAGCCAACCCGAAGTGGGTCAATTAACCAACCTGAACTATATTGAGCCATTTTAACCCTAAGCCATTGATTCATTAAATTGAACATAAAAACACCTCATATGCATCAATATGAACTCTAGTTGATAATTTGGAGATCATTTCAAGGTCAAATAAAAAGTTTATGACCTAAAAGACGATTATGCCCCTCAAGTCACAAAAGCTCTTATTAACCCTCAAGATCAACTTCAAATTGAACCAAAATTCATACCCATCATCCTTAGGACCCTAAAAACCTAATGCAAGTGACTAGAACCAAAAACAAAACAAAAACCTATATAGAATGACAAACCCTAGTAAGGAGGTGCAAAAATGGGGTGTGACAAATGGTTTATGGATAATTATTTACGTATGCATAGTGACTAATTAGGAAATAATTGAAATAGCCCATATAAATTAAGAGACCCATTTTGGGGTGATGTGGGTGCCTACATGATATTTCCTAGAACCTTCTCACATCGTAACTTAGTCTCCGAATCCTCTCTTATTTTGTTAAGACTTGCATTTCCTTAATTGGAGTCAACTTGTTCTATTTTCAAAGGTTTCCTTTAAAATTATTTTTTTGGTTTTCCTCTTTTTCTTAAAAAATGAGGTGGTGACTCCTTGTTTGTTTTGTATTTGTGAACTTTTAAAAACATATTTTTATTTATTTAAATCTCTACATCTTTTAAAAAAAGACCAATCAAAACCCGTGGTTCACACTCCCCGTCTTGGAATTGAGGACTTCGCTTGTGACTCCAACTCTAGTGCTTCAATTCAGGACTGTGTTCCAGTCCTCATGCTTTTCCATAGTAATATACTCACGCAAATACTGTTCGGGCTGTGTCCAATCACCATTTCCAATAGAGAAAGAAATAAAGAAAGAACATAAAGAAGGATGCAAAAAGAACAACAACCTACGATCGCCAAATATGCTGCCGGAGGAAACCAAGTCTCTCGATGTAGAAACTCTTCTTTCTGAAAAGTTGTAAAAGGGTTTCAGTTGATAAAGTCCTACACAGTTGTAAAATATTGTGAAAGTATTATGTTTTTATAGCTAAGGCCCCCCATACTTTTTGCTATGTTGAGGTGACCCAAGTGTTTCCTCACAATTATAAGAAGCCCCTAAATAAAATACTTCTGCCATTCTCCACAGATGTAGAGTTTTCATCATGATCCGAGAGAGGAACAGCACATGCTGTGTTTTTTTTAGCACTGCAGCAAATCCAAACTCGGGTCGAAGCTAGAAATTTTCAGTTGTAGGGGCCAAATCAGTATTGTGAAAACAATTAAAAATTATAAAAAATTATCAACAATAATATATTTTTCTTTATAATTTTTTTTTTTTTTTGTTCATCTTCTCTTCCCTCCAATTAAGTGCTGAGTAAAGTATATGTATTTACCAACAATAAGCTATTTTGAGTGGTTTATAAGAAAACTCCTATACTTCAATTGGTCAAAGAATTGGATAAAGGATTGAATGAATTGTTAGAAATAGAAAGGTAGTAAGGGGGCTAGGTGTAACATTGAAGGGGCCAAGATTAAGATTTGAAACTTTGAAGGTCTAAGTGTAATATTTTTCAAAAAAATTGGAAGGGATCATGGCCCTCTTTGTCCTAAGGTGGCTCTGCCCCCGCCCTTGCATACAGCGACATTGTATATATGTCAAAGGACAGATTAACAATTTACTATGTAGGTGAATCACACCTTAAGATCCAATTTCATATCCTCTAATGACAAACACCAAAACCTAGATCCTCTTTTTTCCTTTTGAATTCCAATCTTCATTATTGAACCCCATATCAAGATGCAAGCAACCTATTATCAATTGTATATACCTTGCAAACCCCACTTCACGTGTTTGATAGAATGCCTAAACTAACAAATCACAGAAAGTCTAATTTAGAAATTTTGGCTATTGCATTATAGCATCCAGCCCATTCACCAAAAAGCCCATAAAGATCATGGATATCAAACGGGCTCAAACTATACCCATTAGCACGTATTAATATAAGTTATATCAGTACCATGTATTGGGGGCTGTACCCTTTGCATTGGTCCAATGTATCTCATATCCCATTAATGCACAAAGTATAACTCCCAATGCGAGTGTTGATATAAGTTATATCAACACAATATATATATATACAATGCGGGATATCCCGTTTGATCACAATTGTCCGTGAGCGAAACGCGCACGCGCGTAAATGCACGTGTGTCATCCACGGACGACTGTGATCGAATGGGATTGTCCAGGATATCCCGTACATGATTAGCCCTCTCTCTCTCTCTCTATATATATATATATATATATATATATATATATATATATATATATATATATATATATATACAGTAATGATCTTATCAGCACGTGCTTATATCAGCATATGCTGATATAGGCTTATATCAGCACGGCTACAAACCTACAATTGCTGATTACAAACCTACAAACTTACAATTGACTAACTACAAATGGATGCCTTTTAAATACTTACAAACATCCCATTTCACTGACTGATTACAAACCTACAATTGACTGACTACAATCGCTCGAGGGCCATATAATTGTCCATTTGTAGTGAGTCAGTTATAAGTTTGTAATCAGTCAATTGTAGGTTTGTAATCAGCAATTGTAGGTTATAAGCCTATATCAACACATAGGATCATTTCTATATATATATATATATATATATATATATATATATATAATATAGATAGATAGATAGATAGATAGGATGATGATCAGGTTATATATACGGTAATGATCCTATCAGCACATGCTTATATCAGCATGTGCTGATATAGGCTTATATTAGCACGGCTACAAACCTACAATTGCTGATGACAAACCTACAAACTTACAATTGACTAACTACAAATGGATGGCTTTTAAATAGTTACAAACATCCCATTTCACTGACTGATTACAAACCTACAATTGACTGACTACAATCGCTCGCGGGCCATATAATTGTCCATTTATAGTCAGTCAGTTGTAATTTTTTAATCAGTTAATTATAGGTTTGTAATCAGCAATTGTAGGTTATAAGCCTATATCAGCACATAGGATCATTTTCTATATATATATATATATATAGGATAACGATCAGGTAAGCATGTGCTGGTATAACTTATATCAATACCCACATTAGGAGTTGTACCTTATGCATTAGTGGGATATGAGGTACATTGGACCAATGTAAGAGGTACAACCCCCAATGTATAGTGCTGATATAACTTCTATTAACACATGCTGACGAGAACATAACCGTGTATATATATATAGAGATATATTTTTCGTAATCTTGGTAAATTGTGTTATAGCATCCATCCATTCCCTTTTTGAGGACTAGCGAAGGTTTACAGATAGAAACAAGCTTCGTCATCCTCAAGATTGAAGCTGGTGATCGGGCTGAGTTTAGAAGAAAGACTAAAAGACAGAGAGAGAGAGAGTGTGTGTGTGTGTGTGTGTGTGAGTTTGGCAAGAGATGTGATGCTAGAAAAGAGGTGTGGCCTTGTCCACAGATGGAGTAGGAAGAAATGAGAAAGCACGAAAGGGGACTTTTAAACTTTGAATCCAAAACGAATTTCAACCACAAATAAAGATCTTTTGTTTTCAAAAAATTATGCTAACATGGGTGCGACATGAGTAGCCATGGCATTAGAAAAAAAAATTTAGGAAAAACTTTAGGGATATCTAGCATTTTCCTTAAATAGTCTCGGGCGGCTGAAATTTCCACTAACACACTAAATGACCTATGGCTAAAACGAGAACCGGTTCTAAGTTTTTTGGAGCCCAAAACGAACTCTTAAAATGAAGCTCTCTATACATATTCCCAAAAAAATAAAGTTCTAAGTACCCTTTTTTTTTTCTTAGTACTAACATAAAGTTTGTTTGCATATAAAATTACTAAAATTTGCTTTTATAAATTAAAATCGATGTCAAGAGATCATTACAAAAAGTTAAAAAGATATAACGAATACTTCTTGTTTCATAATTGAGCAAAATCCACTTTTACAAAAAAAAAAAAAAAAAAAAAAAAAAGGTTATAATATCAAAAAGAAATAAATCAATTACAACAAATTATTACTTAAACATCACTCTTTTCTCATTTTTAGCTGCAAAATTATTAATTAAATTAGTATAATCAAACTTTTTATCCTATTATTTTCAAACAAACAAATAAGTTAATATGGATACGTACACACACATTCATGTTAACATAAACATGTAACACTCAAATATGAATTTATAAAAATGTGTTCATCACTATATTGATTTGTGCAAATAGCTTACTTATTTTATTTTATTTTACTCGAACTCATCAATTACCAAAATATTATACCTTCAACATATTAAATAACGACATTTTTGTAAATTGGTGACAATACATATCTTCAATAATGATTAATTTTTTTTATTTAAATTTTCATTTCAAATTGTTGAAGTTTTGTGATTAATCAATATAATATTGTGTTACTATATACTATTGGAAAATATTATATTCTAAATTTATTTGTGACTAACTTAAAATTTTTCAAATTAGTTATACTACTCACTATAAGTTTCATTAGGAGTAAAAATCTAACCAAACCGATATTAATATCTAATTCTTTGAAAATTATTCTTTCATTTATATTTCATGTTATTGAAAAATAACCACGTGCAACGCACGTGTGCCTTCAGCTAGTCCAACTAAAGTTGCAAATGCTTTTTATACTAGATATAGCACACGTGCGTTGCATGTGAATATTTTTAAATAATATTAGTTATACAAAATAATAAATACATAAAGATTTTATATTTTTTTCATAAAAGATAAAGTTTAAAATTCAAAAGTACATTTTTTTTTTTTATAATCAAAATTGTTTACGAAAGATTAAAAATTCTTTAGATATACATTCAAACAATTTTTTTCTTCATAAAACGAAATATTTAAAGAATTTACATTCATATATATTATCATACAACTTGATAGTTACTCCAGGAAAAAGAATTTGAGTAAGAATCTAACTTTAATTTGTTAAGAGTTTTAGTTAAAATCTAACTTTCATTTGTTACCAAATGATAAGAATGTTTACTATGTGTTTCAACTAAAGGAATGGTAGATATGTATTTTTTTTGTTAAATAAGGATATATTGGTCGTTCAAAGGTTTTTTTGAAATTCAGCCTTTCATAGGTAGTATAAATATAAATAGATTAGTATAGGTTTTGTTTGGTTTCTATCTATTAGCAATTAACCATCATCAAAGAGAAGAAAATAGGAGAACCCATTTTTAAAGGGAAATTGGCCAGATCCTCTGCCATAAATATCTTGCCATACTTTAAAGCAAGGCAAGACACGTGGCTAACTTAGAAATCCAACGGATCAGATTCCGTTTAATTTTTTCTTCACATGTTATCATCAAAACGATGCCATTTTGAATCCCACGTCTTCTTCCTCTGTCCACCGAACTCTTTCTTCTCCAACAGAGGAAAGACAGCATAGAATACATGTGGATTTCGATGGGTGTTTGTGTTGGAGTATTTTAATAAAAACTAGTAATCGAGTACACGTGATGCATGTGCAACATATCTTTTCAAGTTTCTACTTTATTAGTGGAACTGTTATATCAGTTTCCAAGTTTCTTAAATCGTATGTGTGTGTGAGAGAGAATTAAGGGGAAACAGATTGTGGTGGATTTTTTAAAGTTAGTAAAATTACCAAATCGTCTCTTAGTTTTATTAACTTGTAAGGGTGTTTTAATATTTTCAAGTGCAATCCAACCACAAAGCTAGGAATTGGCTTTATATAATAGTATAGATAATATATTTTAATATATATTATTACTCTTTGACCGTTGGACTGTAACTCATATTGTATAATCATCATATTCTATAATTGCTTCTTATATTTACTATACTATCCATTAGCTTGTAGAGGTTACTCACATTACTTCTATTACATGGAAGTTATATGTGTTAAACTTTATGAGTTGGTGTGGTGTCTGACACATTAATCGTTAGGCTTTGGGTAACCCAACAGCATTCCTATATAAGGAGATATATACAATATTTTTGATATGAGGGGTTTTCATTGATAGAGATATACATATATTATATTATTTTCATAAGGGTTAAGAAAGGGTGTATTGGTGTGGAGCTTTTGCTCTTCAAATGGTACAGATTCGTTAAGTCTACAGTATAAATGGCTAGGCTGTTGTTGTATCCTGGGGACGATGTGCTAATGAACTTGCTGCATCGAACTAGTTTCCTTAGAGACACGAATCGTCTTAAAGAAAGCGAGATACCTATGCCTCAAACCATCACGTCGCTTTTACAGTAATATTGTTTCATTATTATTTTTTATAGTAATTTTTTATTTATAATTTTCTTATGAATCCCCAATAGTTGATATATATAGATATATGGGTTTTTGTGTGGAATTTGAAGTTTAGATCGACTATGGGCAGGGCCGTCCTTGACTATAATTTTTCAATGTGGTCGCTTAGGGCACCACTTTTTTGGGTGAAAAAAGGGGCCCCAACAGCAAATGTGATAACTATGATTGGGTTAGCCCAAGAGAAAAAAAAAATGTAATGATTGTGAATGAGGCCCCAGAAACAAATCTAACGGCCCAAGCCTAGTAGCCCAAAGAATAAGTCTAAAACACAATTACCCAAACAAAAACTAAAAGGCATCACTTGAACAAATTGATGGAATCAGATCTAAAAGGTGGAATTAGATCTAAAAAGTCAAAACCTTAAAAAAAAAAAAAAATATATATATATATATATATATATATATATATATATATCTATCTTCTCTCTCTCAGTCTCTCACTAGTCACTCCCTTTTACGGCTTGACCTTTCTCCCTTCACGGCTTCATAGCTTCTCTCCCTTTTACGCCTCTCTCACTCTTTCTCGCCTCTCTTAGTCTCTCTAAGGTATTATTCCATGTTAAATCTCTTTGTCTTTTACTCAACCACTCTTAAATCTTCTTTCTTTCTTTCTTTCTTTCCTCTTTCTTTTTTTTCTTTTTTTTTTTTTTCGTTGAATTGTTGAATGCTTTGCTTCTACTGTTGCAGTTGGACATGGAATTTTTTTTTTCTTTTATTGAATGCTTTGTTTGTACCGTTTGGTTATCGAGAAAACATAGGAAAAAGAAAGAAAATCACCAAATTGAAATTTTTTTTTTTTTTTTTGTTGAATGTTTAAATGTTTGATGTTTGAATGTTTCCCAACTTTTTAATTTCAGATTTTCTCTTAAGGTTTTTTTTCCCCCTTGTTTGTTAAAAATAATAATATTGATAAGCTCATTGCTGACGTTTGCTTTTTTTTTTTTCTTTTTTTTTTTTAAAAAAATATTGTAGGGCATTAAAGAAAGAAGCAGATACGGATCATTGGATTAGCTTTAAATTGGCATCAACTTCCAATTGATAAGCTCTTTTCTTCTTCTTCTTCAATTGCTCTTTGCCTAGTTACTTGCTTGGTTGTTTGATTGTGGATTGATTATATAATCATGCCTCCTAAATTTAGAAAGCAAGATTCTAGATTTAAAAAAAGACAAAGGAAACGAAAAGCCGACGAATTACTTCAATCTCAAGTTGGGGCAATTAACAAGTATTTACAAGCAATAAACAAACAAGATGAAGATTTGGTAAATGAGCAACATAGGAATGAAAATGATAATGAATAACATTTAAATGAAAAGCATGAAGGTTTAATGAATGAAGATCCTAATCAATTTACAATTGAGGAAGATGATGAAGATGGGAATGAGGCCGATGAAAATGAAGATTTCAAAGAAGAATATGGACCTCTAAACTTATATGATCCATGTAGTTGGGGCAAGATTGGTCAAAATCACATAGATTTGTTAGTGGAAAGAGGTCCTATAAGAAATGATGCTATAAAAAATTTTCCTATAAATAAGATTGGTAGAAAATTCGCATATGATTATTATGTTCGAAATTTACCAAATGGAGAGGAGCAAGATAGGAAATGGTTAGTATATTCGGAAACTTTGGACAAAGTGTTTTGCTTTTGTTGTAAGTTGTTCAAACAATCAGTAAACACTATTCAATTGGCTAATGGAGGGTGTAATGATTGGAGCAATATTAGTGGAAAGCTTTAAAGTCATAAAAGGAGTCAAGTGCACATTACATGCATGAGCTAATGGATTGAATTGGTGATAAGATTGCAAAAGAATGAAACAATTGACAAAGTTGTGCAAGAACAAATCAAAAAAGAGAAAGAATACTGGAAACAACTATTACTAAGGATAATTGCTGTTGTGAAGACTCTTGGTAAAAATAATTTGGCATTTCGTGGAAGCAAAGAAAAGATTAATGAAAAAAATAATGAAAATTTTTTAAGCCTAATTGAAATGATTGCTGAATTTGATCCAATCATGCAAGAGCACTTTCGATGTATTGAAAAAACTGAAATTCATTACCATTATCTTGGTCACAAAATCCAAAATGAATTTATTCAAATGTTGGCGGGTGAGATCAAAATGACAATCATTAAAAAAATCAAAGAAGCAAAGTATTTTTCAGTTATACTTGATTGTACTCCTGATATTAGTCATGAAGAACAAATGTCTCTTATAATACGATGTGTTGATGTTTTAACAAGTCCAATCAAAGTGGAAGAGTTCTTTTTAAAATTTTTAAAGGTGGATGATACATCAGGGAAGGGACTTTTTGGTGAACTTGAAAAAATATTAAAGACTCTTAAGCTTGATATTAATGATGTAAGAGGGCAAGGATATGACAATGGCTCTAATATAAAAGGGGAAAAAACAAAGGTGTGCAAAAAATACTACTCGAAAAAAATCATAGAGCATTTTACATGCCATGTGGTTGCCATAGTCTTAACCTTGCACTTTGTGACATGGCCAAATCTTGTTCTAAAGCTTTGTCTTTTTTTGGAGCGGTACAACATACATATGAATTGTTTTCGTCTTCTACAAAGCAATGGAAAATCTTGACTGATTATGTGAAAGGGGGTCTCACACTTAAACCATTGTCACAAACACATTGGGAAAGTCACATTGACAGTGTTAAAGCAATAAGGTACCAAGCTCCACAAATAAGAGATGCTTTAGAGCACTTGGCAAGTACAACTAAAGAACCTAGAATAAAGAATGATGCTAAGTCTCTAACAAGACATGAATTTGAGAATTTTAAGTTCTTGCTTGGTATGATTATTTGGCATAATATATTGCCTGCTGTTAATACTATTAATAAGACCTTTCAAGCTGAAGACATGCATATTGATGTTGCACTAAATCAATTAAAAGGACTTATATAACATTTTTTGAAAAGTATAGGGAAATAGGATTTGAGGAAGCCATGGAAGAAGCTACACAACTTGCAGCTACAATGAAAATTAACCCTGTATTTCCAAAAAAAAGGGGCCGTTCAAAGAAAGAAACAATTTGATGAGAATGCTAGTGAAGAGGTAACACAATCGGCTAAAGAATCATTTCAGGTTAATTACTTCATATATATAATAGATTAAGCTCTTTCCTCACTTAAGACTAGATTTGAACAATTTGTTGAATATGAAGTAACCTTTGGGTTTTGTTTGATCTGAAGAAGTTAAATTCCAACAATGATAAATGTTTGAAGACTTCTTGTATCAAGATTGAAGAAGTATTGAAACATAATGAGATTTCTGATATTGATGGGAATGGTTTATATTTAGAATTGAAGGTCTTGAAAGAAGGTTTACCAAAAGAAATAAAAAGGCCAACTGAAGTACTTAATCATTTGAAAGTAATGGATGGTTGTTGCCCAAATGCGTGGATTGCTTATAGAATGTTGTTGACCATACCAATTACAATTGCCTCTGCAAAAATAAGCTTTTCAAAGTTGAAGTTGATCAAATCTTACCTTCGGTCAACCATGTCACAAGAGCGATTGTCTGGGTTAGTTATGTTGTCCATTGAAAAGGATATGTTAAAAGAACTTGATTGTACAAGTTTGATTAGTAATTTTGCAGCTCAAAATGCGAGAAGAGTAATATTTAAGTGATACTTCAATGCATTGGGTTTTTTGTTTTTTAGTATTATAACTTTAGATTTTGTTTTGTGTATTTTTCTTATTGTAACAATGAATTTTGCTAAGTTATGAAGCAAGAAGTATGAATTATAGCTTTTGAAGTTCTTGTAATGATTTTTTGTTACCTTCATTTATATAAGCAAATATTAGTAACTATATAGGCAAGAAAACTTTGAGTTGATATTAGGAAAAAAAAAATTTTGAGTACGTAGAAATATTTTTTTTTGGATGTGTGAATAAGTATAAGGGGCTTCATTTTTTGAGTTTGCTTGGGACCTCCAAAAAGTCAAGGCCGGCCCTGGCTATGAGGGCTCTGAGCTTTGAAGATTGGGATCCTTATAGTTATGGACTTATGGGTTCGAATGTCGCAGCAGTCGCCGGCAAGTCTTGAAGTTCCTGTGCTTCGCCGACAGCGAGAAAATGAATCCCATCACAAACTGATATTACGCCCAAATCCCATACCTCAATCTTGAAATGACTTTTTTTTTTTTTTTTCCCCTTGAGAAAACGGAATGAAGTTTTTTGTGTGTTTTCCTCTATCTAAGATATCTCTATGTGGTTTTTTTCTTTTATAGTCAAACATGGTTCATCATATGTTTCAAAATGAGAAAGGGTATAGAGAGGAACTAGAAGAGAGAATGAACGAGTCTGCCATGGCAAGCACGGGCTGTCAGCACTCAGCAATCCACAGTTCGCAACCAGTAGAAGAAGATGGAGAGATTGAGATTTTGAAATAAGGCCTCAAAATGACATCATTTTTCAGAAAGTAAACCTGGTCCATTGGATTTCATATAGGAACCGTGGCGAGTCTATAGTATGGCAAGATTATTTTCTGCCATACAATGGCAATGGATCCCGTTGAGGTTGGGAGTTGAAGGATTTTTAAGGGGAAATTACAGATAAACCCAATAGTGGGAAAATAACTTAAATCACCCCAAATTTGGTACCCACTTACACTCCAAAGAGTTGTTAGCCCCAATAATTTCAATCACTACAAAACACTGTTCAATGTTTGAAAATATCAAGATTGCCCTTTTCATACTCTTATGAATGAACTCCCACCCTCACTCCAACTCCATTTTTTCTGGGTAACCCATTCAAATAGGCCTTCTTCTTTTTTCCTGTTTTTTTTTTTTTTTTCTCTTTTTCTTTTTCATTTTTTCATTATTCTCCAGTGTTAGAAATATACTTTATTTTTATTTTTTCGGCCGGCTTCTGATGCGGTCAGAATGTTCATCCATGGAGTTTGCCAGCCAATTTTTGTTTTCTTTTTCTTTTTTGAACTTAATCAAAACACTATATGCAAAAACAAAAAAATTAAAAAAATAAAAACACAAAAAACTGAAGAAGGGGAGAAGCAACAGTAGTACATGGATAGCGTCGGCAACTGGTTTGAAACCCCACCATCACCACCGTTCTCCTCTTTCTATCCTCATCCTTGTAAATGGCCGGCGGCGGTAGCCATCCCCAGCAAAAAAAATTTCAAAATTTCAAAATAAAAAGATTCCTTCCAACCCAGATCTAAACGTCGACTTCAGATCTGAACGCCGATGACGATTAATTCCATTAGATCCGTCGCCACTGTCACATTAAATCCACCCATTCAGATCTGCCGCCACTGTTCTCCCCCTTCCCTCCTTTCGTCGCCGACAACCTCCATCAACATCAACCCCACCGTGGCCGCTGTTCTCCACCTTCTCCTCCATCCTCATACATGGCCGACGGCAGTAGCCATAATAAATAAATAAATAATCAACATAATGGTCGCCGGAAGGGGATCTGGTGGCCATGGCCGCACCGTTCTCAAACCCTTTTTTTCATAATACGTCAGCATGAGAGAAAGGGAGTGAGGGAAAAAATCAGCAGAGAAACAAAGAAGGGAAAATTACAGATTGGTCCTTGAAACTTTAGACCGAAATCACCTTTCACTGCTCATTTTCAAAATGGGACAAATAACCCTCCTGAAGTTTTCAGCATTATCACTTCAACCCCTTCCATATAGCAACCGTTAGATTTTTAACCGAAATTCATCACGTGTGTTGCATGTGACCAACTTAATGTGACTTTATACCGAAAATGCCCTTTCACATTATCTTCTCTATCTATCTTGTTGTCTGACGCTCTCTCCTGCCCTATACCTTCCTTAAACCATCTAAACCAATGTTACCACTAACCCAAAACCACCCAGACAAACACCACGATAGCACATCACCTTTGTTTACCATTAGAACCATAAAATCAACCCAAAACCACATGAATTCGGCCATTGTTTCCAGCTGCTAAACCCCACATTCTCCTTAAATTAATTATCTCATAACACCAACCCAAAAGCACCATAAGTACCTCTGCCACCACCTTTGTTACCATTAAGAAACCAAAAAAACCACTGAAATCAAACCAAAACTACACGAAACCAGCACCATATCCAGCTGTCAAACCCCAACCAAAACCACACGAAACCAGCACCATATCCAGCTGTCAAATCCCACCCAAAACCAATTGAAAAATTACCACAAACCGTCGGCGATTTCATAATGGATCTCCCAGTAAAGGTAAGTGCTGCCGAGGATCTCGCAATCGATGCACATGGAACAAATTGACGGTATTTTTGGGCTTGGTAAAACATTCATCTCACCGAAGGGTTTTGCTATAACAGTAGAACGAGAACACTTTCCGTACAAGAAAATCAAACTTACATCCCTCGGATTCATCAAATCAAGGAAGAAAATCAAAGGGGTTTTAGGTTCATATCATTATATATATATAGAGTGTGTGTGTATTTTTAGGAGGGAATTTTCGTCTTTCAGCAGAGGGAGTCGTCTTTCAACCCTAGAAACAATTCAATAAGTTCATTTATTTATTTGGCCTATAATTTCGTAATATATCATGTGTAAAATTGACATTTAACAATTTCCGTCAACAACATTAGTTCAGAAAACATTTTGAAAACCTCAAGAGGTTAGTTGTCCGATTTTGAAGATGAGGGGGCAATCTATAATTTTCCCAAAAAGGAAGAAGAAAGGGAAGAAAAGAAGAGGGAAGACCGTAGAAAATGGAGAGAGGAGAGAGAAAGAAAGGAAAATAAATGATTTTGGGTCCCACTAAGGTCATTATTGTAAAGGCATATAAAAAAAGGGTAAAATACATTTACACCCCCTCTATTTACACTATTACACTGACATCCCCATACTTTCTGAAATTACACTGACCCCCTTGTTAGAACGGCTAAGTTAACGGAGTGGACGAAAGTACGAAATGATGAAGATGCTCTTCTAGTAAAACACAGTCGTTTTAGTGTTTCAATAGATTAAAACACAAAAAGGCATATGAGCCCATTTGTGCTTCTCGATCAGCCTGAGACGATAAGAGACGATTCTAGGGCTCCTGTACCCATAGGGTACCATTTGTGCTTTGACCAGACATAGACGAGAAGAGAAGAGGCAAAGACGAGAAGAGAGGAGATTTCTAAGACTCCTGTATTTTGTAGGTCCCATTTGTGCTTCGATTAGACAGAGGCGAGAAGAGAGGAAGTAGAGACAAGAAGAGAGGAAGTTTCTAGGGCTTCTGTACCCATACTGTTTCACTTGGAAAAATGTAGCCATGGTTGTTGGACTTTGACGATCAAGGGTGGTGAACTATTCATGAAGGGAAAATTCTTCATACAGAGGTCATTACCCTTCGCTTGGGTTGGCTACCACAACGAGTAAGTTCAATTTTTTGTTGGGGTTTGTTTTTTGTCGGTGTTTTCATGGTTTTTTTGATCAATTGACTCGTTATGTAGGGGTTTTTGGAACAATTCATGTAGGGATTTATGGTTTGGTATAGGGTTTTCGACATATGGCTTTAAGGTCTAGCAGTTGTAGATGTTACTTGTTAATTAGCTTTTTTTGTTTTCAATCCATATTATTTTATATTTAAATGTTTTTATTTGGGGTTTTTTAAATTTATTTTATAATAATTTCTTGTAGTTTAGATGTTAATTCTTAGTTAGTTGGGTTTGTTTTTAAATTTTGATTTAGTTACTATTTTTAATTCTTTGTTGGGTCTTGTTGCTTTGTTTCTTGTAGTTGTCAATTGTTGATTGTTTGTTAGCTACTTTTTGTTTTCAATTTTATTCATATCTTTTTCAATGTTTGTGGTGGGTTTTGATTATTCTTGTGGTTGTAGCTGTATATGATTTAGATGGAAGTTTTGGATGTATCGGGGTTATTGATTGGCTCAATGGTATGCTTTTAATATTCTTTAGTCTCACTGGGGTTGGTATTTGTACTTGTTCTTGGGTTTGGGTATTTGTATTGTTTTGGTTGGCTGGTTATGGTGGAGTTGATTCTCAAGAGAGTGAGGACATTTTGGTCTATTTGGTGATTAGGTTGTTTGTGATATAATGTTTTGGTTCTTAATATTCATTGTCTCTTTGGAGATTTTGATGTTTCCAAACATGATTTTTTTTTTCCCCCTTTTTGTGTGTCATCTGGCTTCGTGTGTTATTGGAACCATTTCCTGGAAAAAATTTTATAGAAGATTGAAGAAATGAAAAGCAACGGGTATGATGAAGCATTTTCTTTCATTCATGCTAGACACTTGCATAGATACACAAGATGGGAATGATTTCATTCATAACTGTGAGGCTTTCTTGCTCACCTTTTTTTTCATCATAATATTAGAAATATGACATATAAGGCAAATGCCATGATCAGTGGATAGTGACAAATGTTTCATTCCAATATGGACATAGAGTATCAGGCATGTAATTAACCTGCCAGGGGATGTGGCCATTCAGGGATGTCCTAGTTATAAATGACACAAATACGAGAACCACAAATTATTATAACAGGGTGCATCATTTAACAGTGGTGCAGTTAGTCTCTTAATATTAATGTATAGCAGCTTAACTTTACAAAGTCCATCAGAAGAAAATCCTTGTGCTGTATTTATTACCTTTTACTACATCGTAATACTTAATTATCTAAGGATTATACAGGGAAATTAGGATTGTAATGAACAATTTTATCTAGAATTTAGACGGGTAGTTCCATCCTCTATATTGGGCTGATTCTCTCTGGCAATGCAGCTTGAAATGAAACAGATTAAAGAATGAATTGACTACATTGACGTCTCAGAAAGCAAAAGGGATTTTGTCAATTGTCAACTCAGTTTAGAATTCCTTGGAACTCTCAGTGACCAGCTTTGCCATGAGAGGCTCAGCTGGGAAAGGAGGCTTAGCTGGGAAAGTATGAATCAGTTGCAACATGCAAGACCTGGAAATTGCATATGTAGGAAACTAAATCTAGTGTGAGCCTTTAAACCTAAATAGGATTGTCAACATTGAGGTCTTTTGAAGAAATTTCCTTCTATTGTGACCTTTAAAGTTCTTTTTTTTTTCTTTTTTTGGCTTGTCATTTGCTCTCTCTGTTCTTTATAGTAACTTGCAAGGGGCCTAAAATAACCTTATTGTTTTATTGCTGTTAGAAAATAGGAAGCAGAAACTAAAGTTGTATTAGTATGACCTCAGTATGGGTTTAATAATATACTAAATATAATGCCTTTCTTAAAGGATTGGTGATATAACTTTTACATAGTACTCATGGCACCCTATTAATTTTCAAAAGTTGTTTGATTACACGTAGACCACTAGGCTTTAGATTATTTGCAAAGTTTCTACTTGAGATGTGGTGGGTTAAGTACTCTTGTCAAGAAGCAGTTGAATAACACTACATAGCCTTGTTCTGATTAAATTAATGTAAAAATATTGTTTAATTTTACTCCCATTGAACTTCATTTCTCAAAAACAAAAAAAAACAAAAAAAAAAACGTTTTGTTTAGATGTAAATGTTATAGTTAACACTTACTTTTTCGAAAGGGAAAAAAAAAAGGGCTTGGTTCGTTTCAAACAATATATAACCAAAGTTTCCATCTAGTGATCTGTTGTACCTAAAGTCCTATCGCAAATATCATTTTTTTTTTTTTTTTGTTTTTTTTTTTTTCCCCTCTTCCTCCTGATGTTGTTACTTCTTCTTCATATGTTAATTTTTTTTACTTATTTTTCTAATCCTTGTGAGCATGAAAGAAATGGCAACTAATCAGCCCAACAGGGATGGTTATAATTTCCGATCTAGTGAAAAGCATCAATTTAGAACTTAGTTGGGTAGTGGGCCCTTCCCCTCACATATGTACATGTTCAGAAGAAGTTCAACTTATTGACAATAGACTCTATTTGATAGTGGATAGTCTTTTAATTAGTTGTGTTCATTTGTTGATTTGTATAAACCTTTTGTGATTTTTCTTAAAAGAGATATTTATTTATTTATTTTTTGTAGACCCAACAAATTACAATCAGCTTTGCCAACTCGCAAATGGTGAATTTAAGCACTTGTTTCTCTGAGGAAGTATGATGGGCTTAGTTTATGATGAAGTTGGAAGCCGAGCAACCATCTGTTTCATTTCTTCTCACCTTATAAGAAAGTATACGATTAGTAGATAAAAATGGAGTCAGTCCTTTTGTTTTTTACAGTCTTGGGAAATTTCTTGAACTTGTATTTAGGTTTTTTGGTGAACTATTAGAACAGCTGTGTGTAACATTTTGCAGTTTGAAAGCTGTAGGGCCCCTTCTAAACTTTTTTTATACATGTCCATCTATGATGCTTCAACTTATTTAAAAATCTTGGTTTATAGTTCTTTTGCATAATAATTCGGTTGAAGTTTTTAAATTTCTTTTGGATGTTTCATCAAAATAGGAAATGATGTGGTTTATGTACCATTTCAAATAAATCAGTCCATTTGGCTTTCATTGGCACCAATTTAATAGATGTTGCGAGTAGATTGCAGAGGGTGTTTTAAGCCCTCTACTAAACATAGTGTTTGGCTTTAAGAAGGTTAAAATGGGTATTTTTAACCCATTTTTGGCTGACATCAGCAATAAACGTTAAAGGCTTTAACGGCCATTTGAGGGATAGGGGAAACTGTATGTTATTCTCTAAAGTAAGGGAGTGCAGTGTGATTTCAGAAAGTATAGGGGGTGTTAGTGTAATAATCAGTAAATAGAGGGGGTGTAGATGTATTTTACCCATAAAAAAATGGGGGATTTGGCCATTAGTCAAAAAACTACATCTTATTTAGCAATTAGTCACCTAACTTTTTTCCTAAGTCAATTAGTCCATTTTACTTTTTTTTGACAAAAAAGCCCCTGATTTACTAACTAATCCACACCCGTGCCATTCTTTCAAAACACAAAACCTGTTCTCTATATCCTAATTTCATATTTCAAATGCCTTTCTTTGTTCGGGGCACTGTCTCCTACATACTCTTCCCACTGCTGCCCCCCGACCACGTCATCCCAGTAGAGGCAAGACAAAGAAGACCAGGCTCTACTTGCTCTATCAATCTCAGTTCCAAAGCAAGCGATAGTACTTCGATAAGAGGACAAGCATCGGGCATATTGCAACATGATATCCATCGAGCCTGAAGGACCTTACTTTGGGGACAATACAGACAATCACAGCTCAGTTGGAACATCTTGGCGAGCAATAAAGTTCACAGTCACAGCATCTTCCATCACATGGTCTAGCAGTTCTGAAGAACAGATCTCAGCCTCTTACCATTGCATATCCCATACTTAACTCCACAAACTATCCTTCCCAAAACCATCCAAAGCAACCACTCAACATCAATCCCCCTAAAGCATTCCCATATGAAACCAAGCACCAGGTGCCCTGGAACTATGGCTTTGAGGCTGTTCTGTCTACAGGAGAGAAAGTTGAGGCTGAAGTAGCAGACGTTGGAGGGATGACAAGGTCCGGAAGGTGCTATACCCCAGAAGAGCTAGAACTGAAAAGGAAGAAGGGTAAGGAAAAGGTTAGTGAGATTCCAAGCCTGGAAGAAACAGTTAAGCAAGGGGTAACTGAAGAGGAAGTTGCAGAGTTCCTCAAAATCATACGGAAGAGTGAATACCAAGTGGTCGAACAACTTAACTGATTGCCTGTATAGATATCCATTCTGGGAGTCCACTGGTTGTAAAAGACTTGGTAAAGTAGTAAAATTTTATCACTTCATTGTAAAATTTACTTCGTAAAGTAGTAAAATTTTACTATTTCACTCTAAAATTTTACTACTTCACTATAAAATTTATTAATTCGTCAAGTAGTAAAATTTTACGGTTTTAATTTTTTTAATAATTACCTAATCAATATGGATCTTTTTTCGAAGATGCCAATGAGTAGGTTCCAAAAATATGATTTTTTTTAAAAATGGATTTGTATATTATAAGTTATAAGCTTTTAAAAATTATAATACTAAAAGGTTAAGTTAGTTACATATGGTGCCCTTAATAACAAAAAGGGGAGTGCCCTTAGTAATAATAAGGGTAAACTTGGCATTTAAAAAAAAAAGTGTGACTAATTGATAAATAAGTTCAATCTCCTTGATTAATTGACTTAGAAAAGCTTTTACTTGATTAATCGCCAATATTTTACCAAAAAGTGGACTAATCGCCAATTTCCCCTAAAAAAATGGTGCGGATTGAAATAATTCAGTATTAACTGCACCAACTGGGTTAGACCATAATAAGAACCTAGTTTTGGGTTGATTAACAGAATGTCTCCCTCAATTGGGCCTATCCGTAATTACCCCAATTTTGAATTGCTTCCCCACCAAATTCCGCTTTTCTCTTTTACTCAACCACTCTTTCAAACTAAGAAGCATAAACATTGACACGCGACACAGTTATGACACGACAAAGACACGCCAACACAACAAATCTTCAAAATTTAGGATACGTCACCGCAAAAACACATTATTAATAAAATATATATTTTATATCATATTTTATATATATAGTTAGATAATATCATAAAACATTACATCTACCATTCAAAATGCATCTTTTGTATTGTTTTTGGAAACCTAATAGAGTTATTCATTGATAAAATATGATAAAATGGAAAAGGAAGAAAATTAAAAAAACAAAAAAAGATGGAAAGAGATAGGTGTTGTGTTCAAGGTGTGTTGAAAAATGTCATATTCGATATATGTCCGACACGGACATGGTACTTCTAGGGAAGTATATATGCTTCTTATCTTCTAGCATTCATATTTTTCTCTAATTCTTTCTCTCTCATGAAAATGACCTAGCATGAAAGAGAAAAAAAAGAGGAAAATCAATGAATAAAGAAAAAAAAATGAAAAAGCTACGACCCTAAACCCACCTTTCATGCCCAAAAAATATGTAAATAAATAAAGTAGAAAAAACGGCATAGCATGAAGAGGAAAATTAGAAGATTTCAAACTTCATTTATTTATTTATTGGTTTTTACAATTTTATAATATTTTCCAAAATTACGCAAAAATTTAGTTAAAATATATATATATATATATATTTTTTAAATTGCTATCCTTTCAAATTTGCATCGTGCGTGTTGCACACGTATCACGGCTGCTCAGCAGCTGGTTTCCATGATTTTTTTACACACATAAATATTCGTCTTAATCGGCAAAGATGGAGCTGGTTTCCATGATATTATTGCAGGGAAAAGGCCCTCAGATTATTATTGTCCCCACATTTAAAATAAAAAAAAATGTTGTGGAGTAATAAACCAAGCCACGTCTTCTTTCCCTCGGGAATGTGATTAATTTGTACGGAAATATCCTCATAATTCAATATTGGTTATGACTCGTGACGAACAAACCTTTTCCAAGGGGCAACAGCTTTTCGATGTGTTGACTGGCGTAGCAAGAATTAAAAATGGGTGACCAATACGAACTTTCGCTTTGCACCCACTCCCGGGTTAAAGTTGTCATGACGTGATCTCTCAGTCTTCACTAGTACTCACTCCCATCCAATTTTGCCAATTTTGCCGGGTTAAAGTTGTCATGACCTGATCTCTCGGTCTTCACTAGTACTCACTCCCACTCAATTTTGCCAATTTTGTCGGGTTAAAGTTGTCATGACTTGATCTCCCACCCAATGTTTGGTACAAAAGATTTGTGGGAAGATGAAAAAAGAAAAAAAAGAAAAAAATTGAGGGAAAAGGGTCAATAGGTGTGTTTGGTAGGAGGGAAAGGAAGAAGGAAAAAAAAGGAAGGGGGATAGTGAATCCTTTAAGTCACCTTTTTTTTTGTCCCTCTAATTTTGGGAGAAAATGTGGAGGAAAAGAAGTGGTTTTTGTTAAAATGATCGTATTACCTTTATATTTTCACAACTTTTTTTATATGTGAGGGTAAAAAGGTGAAATCATACTTTTTAATATCCATCCATCCATCCATCCGTCTTACCAAACACAAAGAAATGAAAAGAGGAAAGAAAAAAATTATAATTCCATCTATCCTACCAAACGTACAAAAATGAAGGAAGACTTTCCTTCTCAGGGATAAAAAGTCTATCATTCTTATATTTCCTTCGTCCCACTTTTTCATCATCCCTACCAAACATAGCATTAGTCCTCACTAATACCCACTCCCATTCAATTTTGTCGGGTTAAAGTTGTCATGATTTGATCTCAGTCCTCACTATTATCCACATAATATATAGCAATTCAAAGTCACACAGGTCTTTATTCCATCCATCCTACCAAATGTACAAAAATGAAAGAAGACTTTCCTTCCCAGGGTTGAAAGTCTATCATTCTTATATTTCTTTCGTCCCACTTTTTCATCATCCCTCTTTTTCATCATCCTTACCAAACATAGCATTAGTCCTCACTAATACCCACTCCCACTTAATTTTGTCAAGTTAAAGTTGTCATGATTTGATCTCGGTCCTCACTATTATCCATATAATATATAGCAATTCAAAGTTACACGTCTTTACTCCATCCATCTTACCAAACATACAAAAATGAAAGAAGACTTTCCTTTCCCAGGATGAAAAGTCCATCATTCTTATATTTTCTTCATCCCACTTTTTTATCATCCCTACCAAACATAGCATTAGTCTCCACTAATATCCACTCCTACTCAATTTTGCCGGGTTAAAGTTGTCATGATTTGATCTTGGTCCTCACTATTATCCATATAATATATAGCAATTCAAAGTCACACATGTCTTCTAAGCATTATTAAGATAGATCAGTCATTTATGTTAATAAAAAAAAAAAATTAACGAGGATAGATCAGTCACTTTGATAGCCGTAAGCCCGTAACGTGTGGTGTGGCTTTGTAGTTGCGCCAACTGGTCTATCTTTGTAGTCTGTACCATTAATTCCTATATTTTAATGTTATTATTGACATTGACCAAAAGACTCTCAAAGAAGTCACAGACCGTAAGTTTAGAATTGCCTGGCCATTTCTAAAGGAGTCCCAGGAAAGAACACACAGGTTTCCTTTTCGCTTTTTTTCCTATTGTCACCGTCAAGTAGCTAGGGACCTAGGGTGCTTGTGAAAGCAAAGAAACACCCAGACTCACAAACTTTTCTTTAATTTTTATTTGTTTTCTGTTTTCTTTTATTTACTTAGTTTTTTTTTTTTTTTTCACTTCATCTACTTTTTTTTAAAGAATAAATTAATACCAATAGATGAAAGTGGATTGTTGAGTAGGAAATGGTATGAAAGATGAGCAATGCTAAAGTGAAGCTGGCTTAAATGAGTTATTAATAGAGAAGATATGATAAAATTATATATATCTATATTTATAAAAGGCTGAATCTCAGAAAAACTTTTGAACGACTAATATATTCTTATTTTTTTAAAAAAAAATACATATCTACCGTTCTTTTAATTGAAACACATAGTGTAAACGTTCTTATCATTTGGTAACAAATGAAAGTTAAATTTTAGGGTCTGTTCATTTCGCACGAAATGAAATTCTCGAGACTTTGAAATTTTCGAGAGTTGAAATTCTCAAGAGTTACAATCTTGAGAGTAAGAATTTTGGTTATTCGGTTTACAAAAGAATCTTCCAAAGGAATTTATGCTTCTTTTTTTTTTTTGAAAAAAAAAACACTTTAAAAAAAAAAAAAAATCAAATCAAATCCAAAGAGTTGCAATCGTGAAACAATATGACCTCGAGTTAATTCAAGTTTGCCTAAGAAGAAGAAAGTGGTGATGTGTGTAATCGTCGGCGAAACATTGCTTGGGTATGAAAAAAACAAAAAAAATCTAAGTTCAAAATCAAAGACCTTGACATAATCTTATAAAAACACACACATATCTATACTGCCTATAAAAAGTTGAATGTGAGAAAAACTTTTGATTGACTAATATACCCGTATTTTAAATTTTAAATACACAGCTACCCTTCTGCACCCTTTTAATCTTATTATAGTTAAATAGATGACAACTACTATTATAGTAAAATTTATAGAGGAGACATATATACTCTTCTAGTTAACTTATATAAGAAACATTTTTCTTTATATTTCATTAGAGTTCTATGCAAAGTCATTCTTTAGCTTTTCATTGTGAATGGATGTTTCTTTATCAAAACTTTAAAGGAAATAACAAGATTTATTGGTTTTCAATCGGTAGAGGTTAGAATTTGGTAAGTTTGAATTCATTGTTTTTCTTCATAACATATATGATGATCATTTCATGATTATGATATACTTACGAAGTTCATCAATGTTACTTTGATTTGTGCAAATAGTTTACTTAATTTATTTTATTTCATTTTACTCGAACTCATCAATTACCAAAATATAATACCTTCAACTTATTAAGCAACGACATTTTTTGTAAATTGATGATAACACATATCTTCAATAATGATTAATTTTTTTTATTTAAATTTTCATTTCAAATTGTTGAAGTTTTGTGGTTAATCAATATAATATTGTGTTACTATATATTATTGGGAATTATTATATTCTAAATTTATTTGTGACTAACTTAAAATTTTTCAAATTAATTATACTACTCGCTATAAGTTTCATTAGAAGTAAAAATCTAATCAAACCGATATTAATATGTAATTCTTTAAAAATTATTCTTTCATTTATATTTCATATTATTGAAAAATAATCACGTGCAACGCATGTGTGCCTACATCTAGTATATATAAATATATAAATTTGAATTCATGATCTGAGTTCAAGTTGAGAGTGTGGGCCAAGATTTGAGTTTAACCCATTGATGTGCATTATTTTCTCACAGCATTCCTACTTTGGGTGGCTTACTACCATAGTTGGAGCAAGTCCACTTGCAATTCCGATTCATTTGAACAAGCATTCCTACCCATTCCATTTGGTGGGGTAGCAGTCGATCTTGTCAATTAATTCAATCTAGTAGAACACCAATCAACACCAGTATACCTCCATGTATATATTTATATATACTGTATAGGTTCAATTGTTCAACCATGGTTATTGGATCGAGGCAAAACAAAAGAAGATCTTTCTTTCTTTCTTTCTTTCTTTTTTAATCAGCAAAAGGATCAAGGCAGAACAAGAAAAGATTTGAAGGGGTGATTTAGAGGCGTCCATGCCAGAACTCTTATCAGCATTTGACGTTACTTTGCCAATATTTTTACACACTCTGTTTTGTAAAGAGAAAAGAAGAGGATGCGGAGTGAAGTTTTAAAGAATGAGTTTGGGTTGCAGAGAATAACGTGTGGGAGTTTCTAATTCTTGCATATTTTGATAGGATTTTCATCTCCTATGAATTACGAGAATTGAGATTTCACGGGAAATTAAAATCCTATAATTTAAGCGAAACGAACAACCCACTTTTTATTAATTCCTGAGAATCTGCAACTCCCATCCCCAATTCCTGTCAAACGAACAGACCCTTAACTCAAACTCTTAACAAATTAAAGTTAAATTCTTACTCAAACTCTTAAAAAAAATATGTACTTTTAGATTTTATATATTTTTTTTATAAAAGATAAAGATTAAAATTCAATAGTACATTTTTTTTTAATCTTTATCTTTTATTAAAAAAAATATAAAATCTTTATATATTTATTATTTTATACAATTAATATTATTTAAAAATATTCACGTGCAATGCAAGTGTACTATATGTAGTATATAAAGAGAGAGGTAGGTGTGTTGGAGGACTATCAAATCCAACACCACCGCTGCATATGCGATAACTGGACCACACAATGCTTTCCACAAGGCTTCCTCCCTAAAAGCACCTTCAATCGGGTTATTTTAATCTACGCCTTGATTTTCCAATGAGTCGGTAGAATTAATCTCACTCTAATACCAATTGACTCAACGGAAAACTATAACACGACTAAAACCAACATCAATAGTCTGATTTTGGAGATTATCAAAGAAAATAACTCTCAAAAGAGAAGAAACACAGTTTTTATCACAACCAATATTATTGAAAATTGGTTTCTCTTTCAAATCACATGCTATTTCTAAATTATTGCAAAACCGTAAATATATAGTAATACTTTACCTATAGGGATAGATGAGAACAACATAATACCATCGATTTGTTACAAACATTTATCGTATCAATTTAACTCAGGAATGGCGACTAAATCTCTCATAAAAGGTCTTTTAGGCATGGTTCCACTTGACTTCGTTTCGCTCGTGGACGTGAAAGGATTTGGAGGCATAGTTAAATTATCTCCTTCTCCTTCCAACATTTGAACCACAACTTTCATCGAGGGGCGATCCACTGGGTACTACTGAATGCACCAAAGTCCCACAATTGTTAATTTTTTTGCTATATCAGCATCTCCTTCTTCCTCGATTCGGATTTGCAGCTCTTCTCCTTTATCCAAATGATTATAAACCCATTCTGGAAAGTATGCTTGGCTTGGGTTTTGTACCGTAACATCAATATTTTTCCTCCCTCCAACCATTTCAAGCAACAACATTCCATAACTATAAACATTTGACTTATATGAAACATTTCCAAAGTTTCTAGATAATACTTCAGGTGCAATATATCCTATGGTCCCCCTGGCTGTAGTCATTGAAACAGCACTTTGATCCTTGGAACAAAACTTAGCCAAACCAAAGTCAGCGATCTTGGGATTGAAGTTGTTGTCTAGCAAAATATTATGAGGTTTGATATCAAAATGTAGGATTCGCTGGTCACACCCTTGGTGTAAATACTCAATTCTTTTAGCTATGCCTACAGCAATATCTTGGAGCTTCTTCCAACCAAGAAAACGATTCTTATCGTCTGCTGAAAATATGAACTTCTCTAGCGATTCATTCGGTAAGAACTCATAAACAAGAGCTCGTTGGAATCCATCAGCACAAAAACCCACCAAGCGAACCACATTGATATGATGAATTGTACCCATTGTTCCCACTTCATTGATGAACTCTTCCCCATTTCCCATGAAATTGTTAAGCATCTTTACAGCAACAAGAATTTCATTGGAAAGCTTCCCTTTGAACACAATTCCATAACCTCCTTGTCCCAATTTTTCCTTAAATTGATTTGTAATTCTCTTAATATCAGCATAAGAATATCTAGTGGGCTTGAGAGCTCTGTAATCCTCCAAAAACTTTTCAATCTTCACTTGATTCCCTTTCTCTATTTTATCTAAGCGATGGGCTCGGTAGAGTAGAACCAATCCCAGCACAAGAAGAATGAAAGCAAATGTTGCACCTGTATTAAAAGAAAAATGAATATAATGTTAAGAGCCCTTAATCTCTGCCTATTCCCTAATAAGTGATTATGTAAGAGTCAGTGGACAATATAACCTGCAATCTCTAGCCTTGTTGTTCTTGCATCTGCATGTAAAGGATAACAAAATAAATTAGAAGCTTTTCGTGCTCGTCTTTTTTTACTCTAATTTGAAATAAAATAATCAGAAGCCCAGACTACATTCAAAAACAACATTTGAGGAATGCAAAGGTGAATCATGGTGCTGAGGACATACATGACTTGGTTCAATGAATCAATAGAAGCATACTTGCTTGATTGGTGCATAGAAGACCTAGGTAAAAGCAAGATGGTGCGTGTAATGAATACAATACCTTCAGCTGATTTGCCGAAACATTCGGTTTCAGGTTCGGTTTCGGGTTCTGTGCTATTATTCTTCTTCAATCCACATTTCTTGCCCTTTGCTTCACAGTGCCCACATATTGGTTTGGACCAATTCAAAGGAAAAACATTCTTATGTTCGATTATATCATATGGTGGTGATGAAATGTTGCATATCTTGACGCATGACAATAGGCCTTCGTCAAAGACGAAAGAGTCAGAAGGAACTACATTAACATGATAATCGATGTCACCACCAAAGCAACTGATCTGGCCGTCTGTATAGGAATTGGTTAGTCGACCGCTACATGGACACTTGAACAAGGTGTAATCCTTTTGGTCATACGGTTTTATAATTTGGAAAGGAGAGGCAGACAAATCAGGGTATGGAAGAAGTCTCGGGAGGCAATCATGGTGGTCATAGACATGAATTTCCTGGGATTTGTAACTGATGTTCTTGACCAAGAGCTTTACCGAAGATGGCAGCTCGAGCACTGTCTGAGTCATCTCGTCGCAATACAGATCAAACCCGGGATAGCCACAGTGGGCTTGCTGGCGGTCTTTTAGCCGAAAGGGGAACCGGATGGCTGGGCCATAGTTCCCACACCTGGATAGAGGACACTCATATCGGCCCGCTTCAATTAGCTCTGCAAAGATCGCTAGGAAAAAAATGTGAAGTAAAAAGATAAAGATGCCCAAGGATCTGCCCATCTCTGGAGTCCTCACCGCTTCCAGTTTGAGTGGATGAGTTTAAATTTATAAAACCCTTTTTTTTTTTTTTTTTCTTTAAACTGATGACTTTGAAGTTTCAATACTCCTTTTTAAAAGGGCAGTGTGGTTTGCGTTTCAGCTTTACCTTTCTTTGAGCTTTGAGTCTTGGCAAAAAGAAAAAAAAAAAACACAGAAAGTACAGATTTTCATTGGGGAAACCCCAAGTGGCTGGAGCCACCCACCAAACCATCAACGGGTGCTCAACAAGGTAACCTAACCATCAACATGTCAATCTTTCACGGTCAACGGTTTCTCCTTCTGTTCAATTTTAATAATATTATCTTCGCTATAAAAATAAATAAAAATAAAAAATTACAGTGTAAACACTGCGCATTTTTCTCCATAACTAACTTGAATCATATGGGACCAATCAAATTATGATACGAAGGGTCTAGATTTTATATATTCCCATAGATGAATCTTTTCTCATAAAAACATCTTATATATAGTGCATAATCATATCAATAAAACGCGTTAACACTCTCTCTCTCTCTCCCTACACACTAATGATGTCAACAGCAGGACTTGTCCTAGTTGGGCTCATGTCCCTGGTTCTTGCTCTATTCCCTGAAGATTGTACAGGCCGCCAGCACTGCCATCCTTTTTCTTGCGGAGATATGCATACCATCAGACACCCTTTTCGATTACATGGCGATCCTCGCAATTGCGGTGACCCATACCACGAACTGGCTTGCGAGAATAACCGCACCGTGATTGATTCAGGTTGGATCCCTGCGGCATATTATTATGTCCAGGAGATCAATTATGTTAACAAAACAATGAGAGTTGTAACAGTCGCCAGTCTAGACAAGGACAACTGCTTCTTTCCTAGATATTCCTTGAGCGCCGCGGCTGAAAGCTTCCCCTGTCCATACTCGTTGCATCCAACAAGCTATGGTATATTTTTCATGAATTGCGCAAAAGTAGTGAAGTCTCCTGGCTTTGTTGATGTCAGTACTACTTGCATCAACAACTCTTTCACCCCAAAAAATAGCTCTTATTATTATGCGTTTTATGGACATCTTTTGGCGTCAGATGTCCCTGAGCTGTGCGCCATTGAAGGCGAACTTCCGTCTCTGTTTTCTAATACCACGTGCCGATCTATTTCTGATATTCACCAACAATTGTTAAAGGGCTTTGATCTTTCATACAGTGGTAAATGTTATTGGAAGGAGCTTTTGGCAAATATGGTGCTGCCATAGGATTTGGTGATGTGGAAAGAGATGGAAGAAGATCCTTCTTTAATTCATTCCTTTTTTCAAATCCCCGAATCCTTGGACTTGCTAACTAACTGGCCATTCTTTTCCTCATCCACTCCAGGCCTAGTATCAATCACTCGCCCATCCCTTAAGGTCACGATTGCCTTTGCTTGCTCCTGGTAAGCAGCATCAGCCTATGAATTTTCTATCGAATATTGACCCTTAGGATTGTTCACTGGTTGGCTTGGAAGTTTTCCCTCCTTTCGTCTACTAAGAACATTTGCTAGTTGCCCGATTTGGGCTTCAAGCTTGGCTATTGACTGAGTATGAGAATGCAGCATTTGTGTGTTGGCCTCAAATCCTTGAGGCCTTGCAACACTCTCTCCTCAAAAGATGGATTTCTTGGAGGTGGAAGATTAGAGTGTGGGAATGGCTACTGTGGTCGAATAGGTTGACAACCAGAAGGGTTGAGAGTATTAGGCAAATTTGGCCTTTGAGATTGGACAAATGAATTCCTTGGAGCTTGTTTCCAAGAAAAATTGGGGTGGTTTCTCCATCCCGGGTTATAGGTATTAGAGAAAGGATCATTACCCGGTCTAGAGAATCCTTGAGCAGCATTAACTTGTTCTTGGACAAACTCAGGGAATTGGGAAGCCATTGGGCATTCACTTATGAAGTGAGCACAGCTAGAACATAGAGCACATTCTTCTTGTAAGGTAGGAGGCTGAGAAGATGTTGTAGGGATTTGTCCTATGGACAACAATTGATCAAGCTTTTTAGATAAAGCATCCACTTTCCCATAGACATCTATGGAGTGCCCTACTTCATAGATACCTCCTCTCTTTTGAGAACTAGAAGATGTTGGTTTTTCACTCCTAGAGGTCGCAACATGTTGAAAAGAATTCTCACTAAGGTTCTCAAACAATTCCTAAGCCTCATTTTCACTTTTCATCATAAAAGTTCCACCACAAGAGGCATCCACCATTTGACGGTGATTTGTGGATAAACCGTCATAAAAGCATTGAACCAGTTGCCACTTGGGCACTGCATGGTGAGGACATTTACGAATGAGGTCTTTGAATCTTTCCCAAGTCTCATGAAATTGCTCACCATCGAGTTGTGAGAAACTCGTGATAGCTCGCCGAATTTGGTTGGTCTTGCCTATGGGAAAATACCTCTTTAAGAATTCTTGTTGCATTTGTTCCCACGTAGTAATTGTGTTGCCTTCTAAGGAGTTAAGCCAGTTTTTGGCATCATCCTTAAGTAAGAATGGAAACAACCTCAATCTAAAAGCATCATCAGAAAAATTTGGGAATTTGACTGTAGAACAGATTTCAAGGAATTCATCAAGATGCTTATAGGGGTTTTCATTTCTCAGTCCGTAGAAAGATGGAAGCATTTGGATCACACTGGACCTAATCTCATATTGAGCAGCAGCTACAGTGGGTAGCCGAATGCAGGAAGGTGATGTGTATGTGGAGGGGGTGAAGTACTCCCTCAATGGCTTGGGCACGTCTTGGTTTTCTGTACTCATGATTTTAGGTGTACCAATAGTCTTATTAGATTGTGAAGACAGTCTAATAGTCCTAAGGGTGTACTTTATCTCAGAGTCAAAGGGTACTAAGTCAGGAAACAAAGAACGACGTCCATGCATACAACACCTCAAAACTCTTTTTTTTTTTTTTTTTTTTTTTTTTAATTTTTTTATTATTTCATTTTTTTTTCCTTTTTGTGTGCAGCTGCAAGAAAACAAGAATAATTACAACAAAGTGATATATTTGAAAGATAAAATGAAATAAAAAAATAAAATAAAATAAAACAAGCGGTACAACCGTCCTTGAAAAGAAAAGAAAAGAAAAGAAAAGAGAGAAAAGATGTATATATATATATATATATATATCAGTAGGCGGTAAAATCGGCCATAATAATGATAATAATAACAATAATAATAATAATACTACTGAAATGAAATAAATAAAATAAAACAGGTGGTACAACCGTCCTTGAATAGTTAATCAAGTTATGTTAGTTGTCAAATTAGGCAGGCGGTACAACCGTCCTTGAATAGTATTAAAATTTTTTTTTTCTTTTTATTTTTTTTAGCCTAATGTTTGCTCGTCTATGTAGTCTACCAATTACCTGCACAAAAAAAAAAAAAAAAAAAAAAAAAAAAAAGTAAAAACAAAAAAATTCTAAACTAAGAATTATAGTAGAATATCAATTCTCTAATTAATGCAATCGCACTGACAGTCCCCGGCAACGGCGCCAAAAATTTGATCGTGTCAAAATCAATTACCCGTAGGATGCAAAAATTTGTATATAGTGGTAGTACGGGTGTCACACCACAGGGACTATACTGGGATTATTTTAATTTTGAAAACTGAATACTAAAATAATTCACAAAGATGATTTTTGTAGTTTTGAACTCTATGTAATGCAAGCTAAATAAATTTATATTTTCTTCAAGAAAAGAAATACTTAGGGTCTCGAATCCACCACTAATCTTGTATAAAAATGCTCTTATTGTAACGTGTTTCAAGAAGTTATTATTGGGTATAAGCAAGACTCATTGTAGCTACAAGCCCAATGACATCATCAAGAAAGGTTCATATATTTGTAAATTAGGCATAACTCATGAAAGATATAGCATGAACCGTCTCACCTACTCTACTCTAAACTAATTTGTGAGCACAACTCATCTTGTTTAAGTATGAATCATCTTAATCTCCAAATATATATACAGTGAAAACCATTGCATAACCATTGTATTTAAAATTACAGAAATTAAACACAATTTGAGATAAAAACACTAAAACCAATTGTATCAATAATACAATCCTCCTAGTTATGCAATCCTCATACACAAATAATCAAATCCACAACACAATACAATAAAATACACAATGCTTGATTAGTGCTTTATCTCCACCCTAAGACAAAGATTAGTTAGCCATGTAGAAACCAAGAACTAGTTTCTCCCCTTTGCCGTCTTTGTGCCTCCTCCCCTTTGTTATGTGAATTCCCTTGGTATTTATAGGAGATGGGGAAAGGATCCAGCTGATCCCACAAGTCAAAAGCAATGCCCTCCTTTCTTTGAATTCTTGGCTGCCCATGTTCTCACTTTGACAAATGCTGCCAGATTCAGATTTTTGCAAATAAGTCCACTTCCAGCTCATTTTTTACTCGGAAAACGTTTGAACCAGGAAATGCCATAAACTAAACAATTGTAGTCCTTTAAGTCCTCTTTCCGGAGCCACCAATTTCACCCAAATCGGACATGGGAATCACAAGTTATGGCCAAATTACCAAACTTGGTCAATCTGTCCAAATTTGCTGCTGATTTTGGGATCATGAATTTCTTTGCTTAACTTTGAATTTCAGCTGCTCAAATATTCAAAATTGTTGACCCAACTCTTGTTGCAGCTCCATGAAATTTTAGGCAAGTGAAAAACCCATTTCAAGTTGCATTTATTAGCTTAAGTAGTCCTGATTGTCATCTTTTCTGGTATAAACTTAACAGCACTGCAATAAATCAAGAACACTTTAAACACACCAAATTAAATATAATAAAATAACTAAAAAATATAAATTAGGGAGTAGTTTCAATGAATATTTTGTGCTTATCAGGGGGAAAAAAAAATGAAGAAAGAAACACTAGTTATTATGGTGCTCGGAGAGGTTAAAATGAAGAACATTTAGATCTCATGAACCATGTCACCTTCAATGACTATCTGTGACCGGTCTCAATATTATTAATATATATACTATTACTCCGTATTATTTAAGTAGTTATATATTGAACTACAAGGCGTGTACTGGTGCTCTCTAAGACTTATTTATATATATCTATATCTATATTACCTGTCAAAGTCTCTTATTGAAAAAAAATTTTGATTGACGATATTAACCTTATTTAAAATTATAAATATATTTTTACCCTCGCTTTGAGATGAAGATGTCCCTCTATCATAAGGTAAGGATTTTGGAAAGAAAAAAGGATTAATTATTAATCCTATAGTCGTGGTATTCCATGTCCCTCACTTTGATATGTATTCATCCACTTTAATGATTTATTATTATTATTATTTTAATTTACTATGATAGAGTTTTTCCATTAAAGGGATTGTTATAATTAAGCACAGGACTCTTCCACTTTACCTCCAACGTGAATGGATTTGGTGTTGAGTTGATACAACTTAGCACCGTGCTGAGATACAATAGGTTGTTTGACCTGGATTTGGACAACTCAGATTTAAATATCAAAAAATTGCCTGTTGAGGTCACTTGGGTTATTTTGGTAGCAACTTTTGATCTTTAAATCCGAGTCGTCCAAGTCCCTGTCCAGCAGCCTATTTTAACTCAAGACGATGCTGAGTTGATAACTGAATCCATTCACTACCTCCTAGTCTCCAACTATTGCTATAAAAAAAGGATTCCTACCGACTATTGTCACCTTTTGTTAGTATCATATAGATGAAGGGTTAGAACCATATATTTGTAGGTTTCTCGGTCAAAGGACGCTCCAAAGCGTTGAACTAAGGTTTGTCTCCAAACATTCAACTTGAATAATTAATAGAAATTTCTCAATGAGCCAAAATTTTACCGGAACAAATTCTATTCTATGCAATATGAGGCTAGGATTTCTTTTGTGGTTAGCATAAGAATAACTTTAACCCATTTACCCAAATTTCACAGTACTTTTGCATAAGAATATATTTTTTGGATTACACAAGTACTTTTATTTAATAGTAAGTTCCTAAGTATTTACACGACGCTTTAATTTTATTAATCATCAATTTATATTAAGATGATTAAGTTTCTTTAATGGATTTAGTCTAACTAATTTTTTGTAGATTTTTTAAATTGAACAAAAAAAGAAAAGAAAAAAAAAAGTTTGTTAAATATGTTATATATTACCGTATTATGTTTGAAATAAGCAGTTACATACATATAAAATAAAAACCATACATATCTATATATATATATATCATGCGTGCATTGCACATGGATACTTCTAGAAAATAATAAGATAATTACAAAATTGAGAAATACTCATTTTTGTATATAATTAAAAATAAACAAACGAATATATAGTAACTTAATTATACCCTTTTTAGAGTGGTTTTTGTTCAAAAAATTGGTAACAACAGCTTAAAAGGCATAAGATTAACAAGAATTGTGATCACACATGGTTGGGTTGAAAACAACACCTAGCAAGCTAAGGGAGAAAAGTGACAACAATGGCAACAAGCTAGCTGGCCAACAACAACTAATCTAAGCTTACCAAATTCTAAACTTTAATTGTTGAAAAGTAGTAGATTTTACTATTACCTTGAAAGTTTTGATAAAGAAACACTCATCCCCTTGTGAAACTCTAGTAGAATATAGAGAGAGAAAAGCAGTATCTAATTCTCATTAGTAGTTGTCTATTCAACTACAATAAGGAGGGAAAAAAATAACAATGAAAAGAAGAACAGGGATAACGTTTCCTGTATACAAGTATTCTATAAACGTTGGGTATCACAATGAGATAATGCTAAGTTTATATAAAGATAAAAATTGGTGTACAGTAAAAAATAAGAATAAAATATAGTTCTAAATTAGTAGGGGATTACGTTTCCTATATACAAGTTTCCTATACACTCTAGGCATCACACTGAAATAAATAAAACCACTAACTTGAGAACTGCTGCCATTTGTAAATTTGTAAAGTACATGGGATTTGTGATTTAAAGAATTGGGTAATAGAGTTTCATTTGTTTTAGAGAGAGTAAGAGATGAATTTCAAATTTTTTTGCCAGTCATCATTGATGTTGTATTAAATGAAAGGAGGGGAACCTTTTTTTCTTTTTTTTTTTTTCTTTTTTTGTTTTTAAGCAAATGAGGAAAGGAGGCGAACTGAAGAGACTAAAAAAAGGAAGGGACATTGCAAGTTGGGAGAGGTGGTAGGGATTCATTGGATTTGTGGTGTTATATGGAATTTTCTTATTTTTTGAATGACATCATGATCATTCAATTAGAAAAGGGTAGTATTGTCATTAACCATTTCATTAAGGTTATTTTGGTGACTCTTTGTACAAATTTTCTACAACAATATTTGTAGTAAATGTCTTGGTTTCAGTTAAAGTTTTTAATGGGTTAATGTCATATCATCAACCATGTGGATCGATGCAGACAACACCACTCGAAAAAAATTAGGGAGAAATTGTCCATAACAAATTCCCCAAAAATGTCATTCAAGTCAAATGTAAAGGAAATACCTAAATTTTAGGTAACAACTGCTCTCAAGATGAGTGACCTCTATTTTTATTTTATTTTATTTTATTTGGCTAATAATTGAGCTGTCTCTGATTAATACACAAGATAAAATGGTAAGTTGCATAAGGAAGAAATTTATTCTCCCTCCTAAGCAAAGGAAGAAATCCCCACCCTCGAGAGTCTCTTCCATCTTTTTCACTTTCTTCTTGCACTTTATCGAGTCTCTTCCAAGGTGAGCCACTAATTTACTAATTAGTTAACTATTTTATTATTATTATTATTATTTTTTTGGGCATGAACCCTAGATTTCAAAAGAGTAGTGATATATAGGACCACTATTAGGGGACCAAAAGGTGGGACGATTGCCTTATATACTTGAACCTGATTGGTCAGTTTGAATACCACCGTTAATAACCAAAAACACACTAAAAAAGGGATGTTCCTCATTTCGTGGTTTCTTTGATACGATCCCAAAATTATCTGGACTGGGACTCGAGTATAGCGTTTTTGCAAGAACCTTCCAATTTCATCTCCTTTCAGACGACTTCCAAAGCTCTTTCATTGTCTAAACTTGCAAAGCTCCCCGTATTTGACGTGAAGTCGTTAATGTGCTATTCTTCACTGGAGATAATGATCGACGGCGACGTTTTAAAGAAGATGAAGAACTATATAGGCAATATTTTTTAGATAAAATTTCATCTTTTTTAAATCTTAAAATCCTGGTTGTGGTTGTTTTTTTTAAACATAGTCTAGGGTTTTTAAAGATTTTCTCCCTTTCAATTGGGGATAATCGTGCAACCCCTTTAGCATTTTTCTCTGGTTTTTTATGGATTCTTTTTCAAAAAAGTTTGCATTTTTTTAATGTTGAATCCGAGTTGTGGTTGTTTTCCATACATAATCTAAGGTTTCTTATGATTTTCTCCCATGTGATTTGGGACAAACATCCAACCCCTTTGGTTGTTTTATCTGGTTTTGTATGATAATTTGTCAAATGTGTTGTTGTGAAAGAGCATACATCCACCAAGATTTTCGACTCTCCTGGACATTGCAAAGCCAACGAATAGGGTTCCATCATTGGCCTATAAGTTATCTAACACCGTCGATGAGCAAAAAATGGCGAATGGTAAATGAACTATTTTTAGGAAAATGTCTCTGAATTTTTTATTATTTATTTGTATGTGAACTAGCTTCTTGTTCTATTTTAGCACTTGATGGGGTTTGTGTCAAATTTCCCCAATTTGCTAGGTTTTTTTTTACTTGAATATAGACTCATATGAGCTGTTCAGATAATTTTTCAAATGTGTTTATGTTTTTAGCTTAAAATTCTACTATTTATCTGAGGTTTTCGATAATTTAGATAATTTGAGATAAACTGATATAAATTTTCAAATGTAGACTTATCTAATTTTTTGGATAACATATCTATTGTTTATCTTGGTTGTTGTAGATGTGCTAAGCCTATTCTATATGTTTATCTGAATTTTTACGATAAATGTGTTGCATTATATGTTTACTTAACTGAAATAATTGGATAGTGAACCAATTTTATTTGTTTATTTACACAAACCATCTAATGTAATGAGTCAATACACCAAAATTAGCCAATGCTAAGTTAATGAGACAATGCTGTGTTGGTAGCATTGGCTCATTATCTCAAGTTATCAATATTTGAGAGATTATATGCTGATAGCACTGTTTTAATGATTTGTGTTTGAATATTTGTTTCTATGTTTTTCCAGGAGTGGGTTTGGTATTGTGACTTAAATGGGTGAATAGGTGAATATTGTTTTAACTTGGTTGCTAGCATTGGCTCATTATCTCAAGTTATCTACATTTGAGAGATTATCTTTTGATAGCACTGTTTTAATGATTTGTGTTTGAATATTTGTTGCTCTATTTTTTCAGGAGTGGGTTTGGTATTTTGACTTATTGGGTGAGTAGGTGAATATTTGTTTTATCTTGGTTGTTGTTGATGTATTGAGCCTATTTTATATGTTTATCTGAATTTTTATTATAAATGTGTTGTATTATATGTTTACTTATCTGGAAAAACTGGATAGTGAGCCAACTCTGTTTATTTATTTACACAAACCATCTAATGTAATGAGACGCAAGCCCAAATTAGCCAATGCTAGGTTAATGAGACAATGCTGTGTTGGTAGCATTGGCTCATTATCTTAAGTTATCTAAATTTGAGTTTATATGAGTTTTTTGGATAAAATTTCAATATGTTTATCTGAGTCTAGCCAATGCTAAGTTAACGAGACAATGCTGTGTTGGTATTGTGACTTATTAGGTGAGTAGGTGAATATTGTTTTATCTTGGTTGGTAGCATTGGATCAATATCTCAACTTATCTAAATTTGAGAAATTATCTACTGACTTAAATTTGTTGATCTATTATTACTTTAAACTAACTCATGCCGATTATCTTACTTGCACGAGAGTATGTTGGATTATGAAGGTAATGCAGCTATTGATGTCGAAGACAGATCTTGCACAAGGATTCGGTCACCCTTAAAAGTACGTAGTAAAAGTCGTCCACCATCCAAGAGGCTTGAATCAAAGAAGTACAAGTTAAGTAGCACCAAACGAAGGAAGAATGTGGGTGCATCTAATGTTATTAGTTATGCTCTTATTTGAGTTGTATTTTTTTTTTCTTCACATCCAATGATTAAGTAATTTTTCAAACAACAATTTTGGTACTTAGCTAGACCATCTCAATAACACGGTGAGTGCAATTCTAATTATCTTACCAATCCACAAATGCAAGCCAACATGACAATTGTGTGTTAATTGGTTGTTAGAAGTCTATATATGTATTTTAGAAGGAAAAAGTTGAAGTTAGTTCATACCCACATTATTATTGTTAGACATTACGATAACCACAAAAAACAAATGTGTATTTTTCGAGATCATTCTCGAAGTCATGTATATATTGTAAATGGGGTTTGAACGATGGAGAAGAAGTAATTAGGATCAATTAGGCCTTTTAAAAGTTTATATATATCATATCTAAATTATCTCATTTATGTAACATCTGGAATCCTCTTTAACACCATTTTTATCTAATGGGTGTGACAGGCATAAAGCCACTTCTCCATCCCTGTGAAATCTTACTCTAACTATTAACATTGGCACCCCCAACTCACACATGCTTGAGCGAACTCACCAACACGCAATCACAATGTCAGGCACACCAAAAAAATCAAATAAATTAGATTATTAGTTAGATAAATTAGATAAATCAGATAATTTGGATAAGCCAAGGCCAGTGTCAGGCACACCAAAAAAATTGAGTCGCATAGGCCTAGGGCAAAACAGCTCACACTAATGTCGTCGTTTAATGGCTAAAAATATTGCCATGTTGACCATCCAAAAATCTCCAGTTTAAGATATGAGTTACATAGATATCAACATATTTTGAAAAGAAAAAAAAAAGACTATTTAGTAATGTGTGATCATACCAAATTATGATGACTTCATAAATTGAAGCAAATAAGTTTTGAATGTAATGAACCAAAAAATTGCTCAAAAATGTGGCAAACAATTATGAAGTCCCCAACTAAGAACATAAGTCGCCATCACTTAATCTGACCAATGTTAAAAATAAAAAAAAAAAAAATGATGCATTCTATTATCTTGTTTTTTCATTCTATCTTATGGCACTTCTACTCATTTCCAATCATTTCCAATAATCTTGTAATCCCTTTGTCATCCCAATAGCGTTATTGTTCAACAAATGATGTATCAAATCCGCACGAATCTGCAAACATTTGTCCTTCATGAGAGTGTCCTCTATGTCATCTCCACGAGATATCTGCCTCATAATATAATATACTATAACTCCGCAGTAAAGCTTGAAAAAGAAAACATGTAAACTAATTAATCTATCTAGGAATATTATTTTTCAAGGATGTCATTTCATTATCACTTACGAGTCAAGTTGTTGTTGTCGACATTTGAAATTTACCACAAACTTGACACACTTCAGCTCTTGTGTGTAAGTTCATTGTCTCTCCATATAGCCTTTCATATACTCCCTCTGTGTGTTATGCAAAATTTAAGATAATAAATTATATTCATATAGTCAAGTTCCATCATCATTATAACGAACGGCTTGTCTTTAAAAAAACAAAAAAATGTTTACTATTTTGAAAGCATATTTTTTATGATTTGAGATAGCATTCTTTCTCCTGGGGAGCAATGAGTTGTAGTACCTCCATACAAACTTATGTGTGTCATACATAAAACAGGAGAAGTGGTTATCAGCTGCAATTGGGAAGACCATATATCTGAAAATCAAGCCCACAAATATTTGCACGAGATAACTTCACTTATAAAGAAAATGTTACTAATAAATTTGTGTACTTGTTGTTTACTTGACAAAGCCATGTCCATATCTGGATTAACGAAACTTCCATGTACATCTGATTCTTCAACTTTGCCTACGAACGCTTTAGTATCCATTATCTAAAAGACAGAAATCTACTACATAAATAACTATTGTCCTCAAGCGCCAATGAAATGAATAACAAATTCGGGGGGAATAATGGAGTTGGTATGGCTTTCATAGCATTGGAAAAAATAGAAATAAAAATTATATACTTGAGTCATGTTTTAGTTTGAGATTGGTATAGAAAAAAAAAAGTTTAATTCTTAAAAGGAAATAAAAAATAAAAATAAGGGAAAATTACACTTTGCCTCCCTCATCTTTAGGCCAAAATTAGTTTTCCCTCTTCATCTACATAATCCTACAAATAGCCCCCGAACTATTGGAAATTAATGCTTTTGACTAAATCGTTACCTACCGTGAGAAAATTAACAGAAACTAACATGTGCGATGCATTTGATATAGGATCAGCCCATTTGATATCAAAAATGCCCTTATAAAGGCTCACGTGCTATCCTTCACCCTCACACACAAATTGGGGTACTAATTAGACATCGACCACATCATCGTCTCCAAATTCTTCTCCTTGCCATCTGTTGGGGTTAAACTACCCTATTCCTACGGATCTTGAGATGCGAATATAGAGAAGAAAAAACGGAAATAAATCAAAGGCAAATAAACAACACACAGATTTACGTGGTTCACCCAATTCAGGCTACGTCCACGGAGTTGCAGCGATATCACTATGTTTTGAAGAACAATACAAAGAGGTCTCACACTCAGGCACTCCCAGACACAGTGCTCTCAAAGACGGCTCTCAACATTTTCATCAGAATATGATAAAACCCTTATATTTCTGGGTTAAACAAAACAAGCCCGTCGCACATGATCGTACGTGCATTACCCATGCTCGTACAAGCATTACACATGCACGTACATGCATCTAAGGGGAAACAATGTTGGACAGTGGTTGTTGGACGGGCTCCACACATAGCCTAACAATCTCCCACTTGGAGACTAGTCCAATCACCAACACCAAACACCACATGCCTCTAAACAAAGTAACTATCGCAGCAACTCATCCTCCTGTCCTCAAGCTCGAAGACCAACCGAAGCTAAGCACAGCTTCAGTTTCTCAATAGTGACACTCTTAGTCAACATATCTGCTGGATTTTCAGTTCCACGAATCTTCTCCAGTACCAACTGTCTACTGTCAAGAAGAGAACGAATAAAGTGGTATCTCAACTGTATATGCTTCGTCCTAGAATGGAACGCCGGATTCTTAGCAAGAAAAATAGCACTCTGACTATCACTGTGTAGAGTACCCCTCTCATTCTTCTTACCCAGTTCATCCAAGAGACCCTGTAACCAAATCATCTCCTTTCCAGCTTCAGTTATGGCTACATATTCAGCTTCTGTAGTAGAGAGAGCAACAATCTTCTGCAACTTAGAAGCCCAACTCACAGCTGTACCACCAAGAGTATACACAATTCCTGTAGTACTCTTCCTGCTATCAACATCACCAGCTAAATCAGCATCCACAAAACCCTGCAGTTTTAAACCTGCTCTTGTGAAGCACAGAGTTGTATCTGAAGTGCCTTTCAAATACCTTAGGATCCATTTGACTGCCTCCTAATGCTGTTTTCCCGGATTACTCATGTACCTACTCACTACTCCCACTGCATGTGTAATGTCCGGTCTTGTGCAGACCATAGCATACATAAGACTTCCAATAGCTGAGGCATAGGGAACCCTACTCATGTAGGCCTGCTCTTGCTCTGTCTTTGGTGACTGATCCTTAGATAGTCTAAAATGACTAGCCAAAGGTGTGCTCACTGGTTTAGCACTATCTATGCTAAATCGACTAAGAACCTTCTTCACATACTCTGTTTGTGAAAGCTTCAGTGTCCCACTGACCCTGTTTCTGATGATTCTCATACCAAGGATTTGTTTTGCAGCACCCAAATCCTTCATTGCAAATTGTTTTGACAACTGCTTCTTGAGATTATTAATCTCCTCAATATTAGACCCCGCAACAAGCATATCATCCACATACAACAGTAATAGGATATAAGAGTCGGTAAAACTCTTAACATAGCAACAATGGTCTGCCTGGCACCTTGTGAACCCAGTGCTACACATGAAGCTGTCAAACTTCTTGTACCATTGTCTTGGCGCTTGTTTCAACCCATACAAGCTCTTTCTCAGTTTGCAAACTTGATTCTCCTTTCCTTGCACTGCGAATCCCTGTGGCTGATGCATATAAATATCCTCCTCCAAATCACCATGAAGGAATGCTGTCTTCACATCTAACTGCTCAAGATGAAGATTCTCTGCAGCCACAATTCCCAGTACCAGCCTGATTGTTGTTAGCTTCACAACTGGAGAGAAAATATCTGTGTAATCAACACCCTCCTTCTGTTGAAACCCTTTCACAACCAATCTAGCTTTGTAGCGCTGGCTACCATCATGCTCTTCCTTTATCCTGTACACCCATTTGTTATGTAAAGCCTTCTTCCCTTCTGGTAATTCAGTTAGTTCCCATGTTTGATTCGTCATCAGTGACTCCATCTCATCCTTCATGGCTAACTCCCACTTACTAGAATTTTCAACCTGCAAAGCTTCATCATAACTCTCTGGCTCACCACTATCAGTCAGTAAAATGTAGAACAGGGATGGTGAGAAACGCTGTGGAGGTCTAATGTTCCTAGAAGACCTTCAGACAGCCTCTGTGGGTGTACACTGTTCTACCTGTGGGTCTACATTCTCATTATTTTCCTGACTCCTACTCTGTACTGTGCTCTCAGAAAATTCATCTAAGTCAACAAACTCAGACTTCTTTGGTTCTGGCCCTGCAACAACAGATTCTGCACTTGACCTGTCCTTGTACATAACCTGTTCATTGAAAATCACATTTCTACTCCTGATGATTTTTCGATTTTGATTATCCCAAAACCGATAACCAAAAGCCTCATCACCATAGCCAATAAAGAAACATTTTCTGGACTTAGCATCTAGTTTACTGCGAGCATTAGAGTCAATATGAACATAAGATAAACAGCCAAAAACTTTCAAGTAAGAAAGGTTTACCTCCTTTCCACTCCATACCTCTTCAGGTATCCTGCAATCCAAAGGAACTGATGGTCCTCGATTTATTAAATAAGCCGCTGTGCTAACTGCATCAGCCCAAAAAATTTCTGGCAACCCAGCATGCAACCTCATGCTTCTAGCACGCTCATTGAGGGTCCTGTTCATGCGCTCAGCCACGCCATTCTGCTGTGGTGTCCCGGGAATAGTTTTTTCCATCCTAATCCCATTAGCAGCACAAAATTCTCTAAACCCCCCATCTATGTACTCTCCACCATTATCAGACCTTAAGCATTTTACCTTCAAACCTGTTTCAATCTCAACCATGGCCTTCCATTTCTTAAAGGTCTCAAATACCTCAGATTTATTTTTCAGAAAATAAACCCATACCTTCCTGCTTGAGTCATCAATAAATGTGATATAATACCGCGAACCTCCAAGAGATGCAACTGGGGAAGCTCCCCACAAATCTGTGTGTACCAACTCTAATTTTTCAGCCTTTGGAGTTCTGCCTCTTTTCAAGAAACTGACCCTTCTCTGTTTCCCAAGAATACAGCTCTCACACAAATCAAAGTCAAGGGATTTCAACTCTGGTAGTTTCCCTTTAGACAACATCACTTTCATCCCTTTTTCGCTCATGTGACCAAGCCTGCGGTGCCATAGGTTTGTATCAACTTTTGCATCAACCATTGCAATAGTATCTCTCACACTTGAGGTCATGTACAAAGTACCTGTTTTTGTTCCACGAGCCACTACCATGGCTCCCTTTGTGATCTTCCAAGTATCACCACCAAATGTCACCGTGTGACCTTCAGCATCAAGCTGTCCTACAGAAATCAAATTCCTCATCAACTTCGGGACATGTCGCACTTTCTGTATCAACCACACAGACCCATTCGGCAATTTAATGCGAACATTTCCCATACCCACAATGTCCAAGGCTTCTCCATCAGCCAAATACACCTTCCCAAAATCACCTGTCACATAGTGCTCCATGATTTCTCGGTGTGCAGTAGTATGGAAAGAAGCTCCTGAGTCCAAGACCCAAGAGTCAATGGGACTGTCAACAGAAAGTAGTAGGGCATCCTGTAGTTCATCTGTCACAGCATTTGCAGCATCATTCTCATTCCTTTTCTTCTGCGGTTCTCTACAATTTTTCTTAAAGTGGCCAGTCTTGCCACAATTCCAGCATTCTGGTTGTCGTCCAGATCTGGATTTACTTCTACCTCCTCTTCTAGATTTTGACCTATTCCGATTGGAATTTCTATCCTGTGCTCTACCTCTTGTCTCGAGATTTAAAGCAGAACCAGAACCTGAGGTTTCACCTGCATCTCTCCTGCGAACCTCCTCGCTTAAAATCAAATCTCGAATATCTTCATATTTGAGTTTATTCTTCCCTGCAGAATTACTCACCGCCATTCTCATGGCTTCCCAACTGTTTGGCAAAGAAGCCAAAACAATCAAAGCACGGATTTCATCATCAAAATCAATCTCGACAGAGGACAATTGATTAACAATTGTATTGAACTCATTCAGATGCTGTGCAACAGGGGTACCTTCCGCCATCTTCAAATTAAACAATTTTTTCATCAGATGCACCTTGTTGTTAGCCGATGGTTTCTCATACATACTAGTCAGAGCCGCCATCAGACCCTTGGTGGTCTTCTCCTTCACAACGTTGTGCGCAACTGACCTTGACAGAGTTAATCGAATAACTCCCAGTACTTGTCTATCAAGAAGATTCCATTCCTCTTCTTTTAAACTGTCTGGCTTCGCCCCTAACAAAGGCAGATGTAATTTCTTCCCATAGAGATAATCCTCGATTTGCATCCTCCAATACCCAAAATCTGTGCCATCGAATTTCTCGATTCCTGTCGCCTTTCCTTCTTCTCCGGCCATCGCTCCCACTCAAACCAAAAGCTCTGATACCAGTTGTTGGGGTTAAACTACCCTATTCCTACGGATCTTGAGATGCGAATATAGAGAAGAAAAAACGGAAATAAATCAAAGGCAAATAAACAACACACAGATTTACGTGGTTCACCCAATTCAGGCTACGTCCACGGAGTTGCAGCAATATCACTATGTTTTGAAGAACAATACAAAGAGGTCTCACACTCAGGCACTCCCAGACACAGTGCTCTCAAAGACGGCTCTCAACATTTTCATCAGAATATGATAAAACCCTTATATTTCCGGGTTAAACAAAACAAGCCCGTCGCACATGATCGTACGTGCATTACCCATGCTCGTACGAGCATTACACATGCACGTACGTGCATCTAAGGGGAAACAATGTTGGACAGTGGTTGTTGGACGGGCTCCACACATAGCCTAACACCATCAGCTTCCACCACTAGGACACCACCCCTCTCTCCTTCTCCTCCAGACCCTTCTATACGTTATCTACCTTCTCAACCCACCACTGACATCATCAAAACCGCCAAATAGTTCAACCCCACTGTTGGCATCTAAGCCACCCCAAAGTTCATCTGCACCACTAGCAATAAACCCACCTAAAAATTCACTTCCTCCACTAGCATCAATGCTACCTAGTAATTCACCCCCACCTCTGAGGATTACCCCTCCACCTTTCTCAACCAGCACCTTTCCCCTCCTTAAATTCTCCTCTAAAATCATTACCACCACCACTGACAATACGATTGACACCACCTCCTCCTTCACTTGATTTACCCTAAAGTTTACTGTTCACCATTCCATTTTCATTCTCCACGCATCCATGGGCAAAACCCTAAACAAATCCTACCAATCTTTGATCAAACTCCCCACATCCATCATATCCCCTACCCCACAAAGGCTAGTTGATATTGATTCTCTGAAAAAACCCAAAACCCTAATCTTAGGTGCATATATAGCCCTTTGATGACACTTCCTTCCATCGTCTTCCTCAATTTTTCCTCGATTTTCTTTCCCCCCCTTAAACCAAAACCCTACACTAAAACCCTAATTAGCGACAAACACCTTTATTCCACCAAACGTCTCCCTCCTTCCCAGGTAGATTAGTAAAATGTCGGATCAGTACTCTATTCAGATATTGATTAAAGCAATCTTAGACATTGTCGGAGTTCCGTTCACCAGCACCAAATGTTACAACTTCTGCGGATAGTCTGGCAAAATTGTTGCGTCTCCCACGATGTCGTTGTGGAAGTTTAGAGAAGCTTCGAGGCTAGATAGCATAACAATTATTGACGGAAAAGGATGTATTTACCCTTGAGAAATTTGAACAAACACGTCGATCCCCTTGTCAATGAATCAAAGTAAGAGCAATCGAGATGAAGGAGGTGGTGAAGATAGCGAGATGCATTGTCAATCTTCATCTGGATCTGAAGATTGGAGAGAGAGAGGAGTTGGAGAGCCAAGGCTACTATCGTAGCTTCTCAAGGAAGCGCCTTTTTTTTTTTTTTTTTTAATTTTAAATGCAAGATATTGACATCATTTAGCAAATTTAAAAATCTAAAAGGTATTATTGTCATTTCAATCTTTCCATTAACGGTGTTAGTCCAAATTCAATTTCCAATAGTTTGGGGGGGTTATTTGAAGGATTTCATAGATGAGGGGGGACGAGTGATTTCGACCCAAAGATGAGGGGGGCAAAATGTAATTTTTCCTAAAAATAAATATCAAGAAGTTGGAATAGAGTAATGATAGTTGAAATTGAGAGAATGGTAGTTGGAAGTGGGGAATGGAAGTTGGTATGAAATAATGGTAGTTGAAAGGAAGGAAAACTCACTTACCCAAAAAAAGAAAAAAGAAAAGAAGGAAAACTAGGTAAGTTAAAATATAGTTTTTGCTACATTAGAGCAGTCACTTTACTATAATGAGCTATTTTTACTGTAAATAACTAATTTTGTATTTTGTGAGCTAAAAATAGTTTTTATCTCACTAAAATAGCTCACTTGAGTTGGAGATGCTCCAAGTCGCCACATGTGGAGCAAGAATTAATAATGGGTCGCTTTGCGCTATCCAACTTGAAGGCTGGACCCACTTCGGTCCCCACTCGTTTTGCCATGTCGAGGTTTTCTTGACTTCATCTCAGTCTTCACTCTCGTCCATATATCACAATTCAAAGTCACAAACAAGTCTTCTAAGCGTTAGTCACTTTGATAGGCGTAACACATGGTTGTGCCTTTGTAGTTGATCCCAACTGGTCTATCTCTCTACCATTCCTATCTTGTCATGTTATTGTTCACATTGACCAAAAGACTTTTAAGTAGGAGTAAGTCTTCCATGTAACCAAATAGAAGTGAGTCTTTTGTGTAACTATGATACAATTACGGGTGTGACGGGTCAATGTAAGTGAAGTAAAATAAGATTATGAGGTTAAAAAGTATTATGATAACCTCATTTTGTTTAATTTTCATTGTGACATATTAGAAGTAGAACAAAAGAAAAGTATCATCTTTTTATAAAATAAAACAAAAAAAATTAAAATAAACTTTAACATTTTATTAATAATCGGGATTGATGGTTCCTTATCCTAGAATTTTTTTTTTTGCTGGGAGGGGGGGGGGATGGGAAGGAAAAAAAAAGGAAAAAGAATGCCCTTGAGTTCTTTGTTTAGCATGAAATCTTCCTATCCAAAAAAAAAAAAAAAAAGATATTTGGACTTCAATTGTTTCAAGTTCTTACCAAATTGTTTCTCCATAAATTTGTGATGACTGTCTTCGATAGTGAAGGACAAAAACTCAAGGCATAGGATAAAGATATAGGAAGATAGAGGGTCTTCCTGTTGGATGCCGCGAGAAGGGAAGAAAAACTCAGTAATTTCCCCATTGACAAGAACAGCAAAGCTGTTCGACGAGATGCAAGACATGATAAGTTTAATCATCTTGGGGGGAGGGGGCGGAGAGAAATTGAACCAGATGAGAGTTTTGTGAACAAAACTCCATTCAAGTTTGTCATAGGTCTATTCCAGATCCTCCTTATTCTCTCATAATAAGATAAAGTGTACGATAATGTATGGAGTTAACCAGCATTTCTCGGCTCTAAAAGTATTATTGCATGTCCCCAAATTTAAAATTATATAAAAAAAAAAAAAATGTTGGCGATCGAGGAATAACAGCCACGTCTTCTTTTAATTTCCTCGCAAACATCTTTTGTTTAATTTGAACGGAAACGCCCTCATAATTCAATATGGGTTGTTACAATCAAACGTTTTCCAACGGGCAAGAGCTTTCCCTTCATCTGTGATCATATCATGCAACGCTAAGTTGCCACATGTGGAGCAAGAATTAATAATGGGTCGCTTTGCGCTGTCCAACTTGAAGGCTAGACCCACTCCGGTCCCAACTCGTTTTGCCGTGTCGAAGTTTTCATGACTTCATCTCAGTCTTCACAAGCTTGTCCATATATCACAATTCAAAGTCACACACACAGGTCTTCTAAGCATTAGTCACTTTGATAGCCGTCCCACGTGGCTGTGCCTTTTAGTTGATCCCAATTGGTCTATCTCTCTACCATTCCTATCTTGTCATGTTATTGTTGACAGTGAGCAAAAGACATTTAAGTAGGAGCGAGTCTTTCATGTAACAAGATAGAAGTGAGTCTTCCATGTAACTCTTATACAAGAGTCATTGTCAATGTAAGTGAAGCAAAATAAAATTATGAGGTTAAAATGTATTATGATAATTTCATTTTGTTTAACTCCCATTGTGGCATAGCAAAAGTAAAACAAAAGAAAGTATCGTCTTCTTATAAAATAAAACAAAAAAAAAAATTAAAATAAACTTTAACATTTTATTAATGATCAAAATTGATGGTTCCTTATCCTAGATTTTTTTTTTTTGGGGGTGGAGAGGAGGAAAAAAAAAAGAAAAGAAAAAGAATGCCCTTGAGTTCTTTGTTTAAGCATGAAATCTTCCTATCCAAAAAAAAAAGATTTGTGGACTTCAATTGTTTCAAGTTCTTACCAAATTTTTTTCTCCATAAATTTGATAACCTAAATTTTTTGTCTGTTGGTTTTCAATTTAATGACAAGATCCACCAAATAATGATAAAAAACAAAGTTAAAATTTTCAACTGTAATGAAATCAAAACTTTGCACCTCAATTGGCTACTCAATTGGTGAGCCAAAAAAAAAAAATTGCGATTTGAGGTCATCTTGAAATTTGAAAAGTTCCTCCTTTGGTGAATCTTCACTTTTTAAAGGTATATTCACAACTTGCTCAATAACGAATTAACGACTGGCTTTGGATCTTCAAAATGTTCATGAATTTCTTGTGAAACATTGTCATTAATACTCAATTCATAAGCTAGCTTCCAGTGTACGATAAATGCATTCAAAAAGCTTACAAATAGATTTGCCATAGTCTTTATAATTTTATTTCAGCTCAAACTTCCTAATGGATCATTAACTTAAAATCATTAACTTTCTTGTAAAATTTGTGCTACACGTCTATAACCTTCTTTCTTTGTCTTCTTTTGGTAGTTGAATGTAAAACTTCCTGGCATAATTTGGGATACGATATTTACTAGAATTATAACTTTTATTCATACAAAAATAAATTTTGTCATAATCTACGCAAACATTGTCATTACTGTTCATAATCTGCTCGTCCAGATTATAATTTGATCTGCTCACCCATCTATTGTCATTACTGTTCCAATGCTTTCCACAAGGCTTTCCTCCCTACAAGCACCTTCAATCAGGTTATTCTAAACTTCCTGGCATAAATTGTTAAGCATCTTTACAGCAACAAGAATTTCATTGGAAAGCTTCCCTTTAAACACAGTTCCATAACCTCCTTGTCCCAATTTTTCCTTAAATTGATTTGTAATTCTCTTAATATCAGCATAAGAATATCTAGTGGGCTTGAGAGCTCTGTAATCCTCCAAAAACTTTTCAATCTTCACTTGATATCCTTTCTCTATTTTATCTAAGCGATGGGCTCGGTAGAGTAGAACCAATCCCAGCACAAGAAGAATGAAAGCAAATGTTGCACCTGTATTAAAAGAAAAATGAATATAATGTTAAGAGCCCTTAATCTCTGCCTATTCCCTAATAAGTGATTATGTAAGAGTCAGTGGACAATATAACCTGCAATCTCTAGCCTTGTTGTTCTTGCATCTGCATGTAAAGGATAACAAAATAAATTAGAAGCTTTTCGTGCTCGTCTTTTTTTACTCTAATTTGGAATAAAATAATCAGAAGCCCAGACTACATTCAAAAACAGCATTTGAGGAATAAAAAGGTAAATCACGGTGCTGAGGACATACGTGACTTGGTTCAATGAATCAATACAAGCATGATTGCTTGATTGGTGCGTAGAAGACCGAGGTAAAAGCAAGATGGTGCGTGTAATGCATACAATACCTTCAGCTGATTTGCCGAAACATTCGGTTTCAGGTCCGGTTTCGGGTTCTGTGCTATTATTCTTCTTCAATCCACATTTCTTGCCCTTAGTTTCACAGTGCCCACATATTGGTTTGGACCAATTCAAAGGAAAAACATTCTTCTGTTCGATTTTATCATATGGTGGTGATGAAATGTTATATATCTTGACGCATGACAATAGGTCTTCGCGAAAGACGAAAGAGTCAGAAGGAACAGCATGAACATGATAAGTTTGATAACCGAGGCCACTACTAAGGCAACTGATCTGGCCGTATGTATAGGAATTGGTTGGCGAACAATTGAACAAGGTGTAATCCTTTTGATCATACGGTTTTATTTGGAAAGGAGAGGCAGACAAATCAGGGTATGGAAGAAATCTCGGGAGGCAATCATGGTGGTCATAGACATGAATTTCCTGGGATTTGTAACTGATGTTCTTGACCAAGAGCTTTACCGAAGATGGCAGCTCGAGCACTGTCTGATTCATCTCGTCGCAATACAGATCAAACCCGGGATAGCCACAGTGAGCTAGCTGGTGGTCTTTAAGCCGAAAGGGGAACCGGATGACTGGGCCATGGTTCCCACAGCTTGATAGAGGACACTCATATCGGCCCGCTCCAATTAGCTCTGCAAAGATGGCTATGAACAAAATGTGAAGTAAAAAGATGAAGATGCCCAAGGATCTGCCCATCTCTGGAGTCCTCACTGCTTCCTGTTTGAGTGGATGAGTTTAAATTTATAAAACCTTTTTTTTTTTTATTCTTTTCTTTAAACTTATGACTTTCAAGTTTCAAACTTTCAATACTCCTTTTTAAAAGGGCAGTGTGGTTTGCATTTCAGCTTTACCTTTCTTTCAGCTTTGAGTCTTGGCAAAAAAAATAAAATAAAATAAAACAAAAACTCAAAAAGTATAGATTCTCATTGGGGAAACCCCTAGTGGTTGGAGCCACCCACCTAACCATCAACGGGTGCTCAACATGGTAACCTAACCATCAACATGTCAATCTTTTACGGTCAACGGTTTCTCCTTCTGTTCAATTTTAATAATATTATCTTCGCTATAAAAAAAAATAATAAAAATAAAAAATTGTAGTGTAAACACTGCGCATTTTTCTCCGTATCTAACTCATCATATAAGACCTATCAAATTACGATACCAAAAGGTCTAGATTTTATATATTCTCATAAAAACGTCTTATATATAGTGCATAATCATATCAATAAAACGCGTTAACTCTCTCTCTCTCTCCCTACACACTAATGATGTCAACAGCAGGACTTGTCCTAGTTGGGCTCATGTCCCTGGTTCTTGCTCTATTCCCTGAAGTTTGTACAGGCCGCCAGCACTGCCATCCTTCTTCTTGCGGAGATATCCATACCATCAGACACCCTTTTCGATTACAGACCGATCCTCTCAATTGCGGTGAACCACACTACGAACTGGCTTGCGAGAATAACCGCACCACTTTGTACCGGTTTGCAGTGAAATACTATGTCCAGGAGATCAATTATGTTAACAAAACAGTAAGAGTGGTAATAGACGCCAGTCTAGACAAGGACAGCTGCTTCTTTCCTAGTTCTTCCTTGATGACAATCGCTCAAAGGCTCCCCTGTCCATTCTCGTTGCATCCACCAAGCTATGGTATATTTTTCATGAATTGCGCAAAAGCAGTGGAGTCTCCTCTCTTTGTTGATGTCAGTACTACTTGCATCAACGACTCTTTCACCCCAAAAAATAGCTCTTATTATTATGCGTTTTATGGACATCTTTTGGCGTCAGATGTCCCTGAGCTGTGCGCCATTGAAGGCGAACTTCCGTCTCTGTTTTCTGATACCACGTGCCGATCTATTTCTGATATTCACCAACAATTGTTAAAGGGCTTTGATCTTTCATACGGTGGTAAATGTTATTGGAAGTATAGGTAAGAACTTTGGAGCCTTCCACATACCAATGATTATCTACTCTCTGTTATTATTTTATTTTATTATTATTTTATTTTTATAATTCAAAATTATTGTCCCGTTCAGAAAGTTAATGACTTTTTTTAATTGATTCTCCAAAATACACTTTCTCAATAATGTTTTACCATTTCCAGTTTGTACGCTTTGAGGTACAAGTTTGAATGTTAAAACATATATTTCCTATATTTAAATGAAAGCATTTAAAAAGGTTTCCTACAAAATCCGTGTTTTTTTTTTTTTTTTTTCGAATGAGACCGTCAATTAGAAACAAATGAAGTATAAATTTGGATGAGCAACAGTTATTTTATTTTTTATTTTTTATATATTTTTTCAAAAAACCATTTTGAATTAAATGTGTTCTATCTTTTCTTATTTTGGATCAACTTCTCTATCTATTCTTATTCCGGGCATTATATATATAGCTTCAGACTGAATTACTGATATCACTTACTTGGTTGGATTTACCAGCTTTCAAGATTTTTTGTTCGACTTACGGCTTCTGGTTGGATTTTACGGCTTTCGACAATTTATGGACGACGTACTGCTTCCTTACTATCTTTATGGCAACTGGCGGTACAGAGATGCAGGTTCAATCATCGGTAAGGTTTTTGAAGTTCCTTAATCGGTATTCTCATATTGGGATAGCCTATTTACACACCCTTTTTGGCTGCATTGCCACCCACCCATGGACCAAAAAGGCGTGTGAAAACAGTCCATGGAAGAGTGCTGATATAGTAAAAAAGGGTGTGGGAAACAGCACTCCCTTCTTAAGTTTTTCCCCATTTTACTTCTCTCTTCCTTGTATTTGAGATGTGTTTATCTTGGGATTCTTGTAACAGGCTTCGTTCTGTCCGTCATAATCAAAGGTGAGGTTCAGCTCTTGTAGACTTGTTCTGCCAAATTAATTAGCTTGGACGGTTTGAGTAAAAATTAAACGGAAAATGTCTAAAACAAGCATTTAAAATGAATATAGTTACAATAAATTGCAATAATTTTAATACAAGTGATATTATATATTATATATGGGGAGGATTCTATTGACACGTAACGTCAAATTTTTTAGTTTTATACCTCTCAATATCTTTCTGTAAGAATGGTGTTTCACAAATCCAACTGTTGGATTATTTTACTCATGCACATCTATTCAATCGAAAATTAGGAGCCATGCCGTCCATAAAGTGTCCTAAATTGTACTTTTATTTATAAAAAAAATGTAAGTTTACAGATCAAATGCTTCCCAATATTCGACTGAATTGAAATTTGACATGCATGATGTTCATCAACAAAGTATCTAATCCAACAATTAGATTGGTGAAATACTATTCTTACAAAAAGATATTAAAAGGTGTAAAGATAAAAATTCTTACACCGGACAAGTGTTAATGGAACCCTCCCCATATATAATATATATCACTTGTATATACATACATATATACATATATGACCATTTCACCTCTAAATTGCAAACATTATGACATACTTTTCTTTTTTCTTTTTCCTTTTTTTTTTTTTTTTTTTTTTTTTTTTGCTGGGAAATTGTTTAGACTTGCATAACTATATTAAGCACTTTTCTCCCTGCAATAGAAATTTGTTAATTTGCGAGTTGGGGCGTTTTCTACTTACTAGGAAAGGAGCACATGCAAGCACGTGCATATTGGTATTTGCCATTTTTGTCAATTTTGTAATTGAGTAATATCGGAACATGCTATTTTTGTTTTGTTAACGAATGAACATTTTGTACATACAAAACCACCACTTGCTAATATTGTGGAAAATTGTGTTCTTTGTTTCACATATAAGGAGAACCTACGATTAGATTCCCAAGTCAAACCTACTATAGAATTAGTTTCATCAAATTATTGAAGCCGTGTAGCTATCTGAATATAATAGACAGAATAATAAATGGAAAAAAAAAAAAAAAAATCAGATAACATATCATATCACAAAACATATCATGTCTTCCCCTTTATACATAACTTTCAATAAAAAATAAGCTCTTCCCCAAACTTTTTTCAGGTGCACATATGAGGTTACAAATTTGGCGAATCCCAAACTCTTAAAAACTCATTCAAGATGGTCTTTAGATACTAAACATCTTAACACAGATTCAAACTAATGAAGTATGTATCAATTGAGAACCAGGACAACAAAATAAATAAAACAAAATTAAGTACATGCAAACTTCAAGATTTTGAATTACACCTTATCTGCTAAGCTTCAAGGACTGATTAATTTACACAATATGTTTGGAACAATTCAAAAGGATATAAGCTATGAAAACAAAAGCAAATATGCCCACTAATTTTCAGCTAATTCATCCTCTCTAAAAATACCACACTTGGGTCTAGCACTCAATTTATCATACTGCTCCAAGATGAAAACAATACATGTGCACCTTAATGATATAGCATGGAATCTCTATGGCACTTGTGCCCTTGTCCTGTAAAAAATGCCAACAAAAATTTATTAAAATACGCATGTGGTACGGTATACATACGTCCAATCCATTCTATTGTGTGATATCTTTGCTTCATTATAATTTACTCTACAAACACATGATACCATACATATTACCAAACATGAGTCTCAGTTCAAATTTCATTAGTGAAAAGAAGAAAAAAAAAGAGGAAAAAATAAAGAGCACTACTCACATGTAAATAACCTTTGAATCATACCAGGCTACAAGAATTCACGATCTACACAATGCACATTCATAATTGATGTATCCACATTTACCTCATACCAAAAAATATATTGCTTTCCACAAAAGAAATCCAAATATTAAATACAACATAAATCTAGGATGATAGTAAATTGTTCAATTCTCATGGAACCTAAGAAAATAAATAAATAAATCAAGAACAGTTTTTGATGAAGAAAATAGATTAAAAAAAAAAACAGTTCTTACACCTTTCTTTTTTTTTTCTTTTTTTTTTTGGGCCAATGAGCAAATGCTTGAGTCCCTTTTCTTTTCTTTTTCTGTTTTTTTTTTTTAATCAGCCAAATGAAACCATATTATTAAAATGGAGAAATAATATCACAGATAAACATTCTAATATAGGTAGGATATTTTGAAACCCCTTAAGCACGAAAGCAAAACTGTAAATGCTGGAGTCCCTTTGAAATAACAAAGCCTTCGTGCCAACTAAGCAGGATTGGTTACACAAACACCATTCACTATTCCACCCCACCTAGGGCCATACTCTTCATTAAGTTTGGTAGCAACCTAATTTTTCTCACTAACTTTATGCTTGTCCTTATGATATTTAGGCTTAGAGGTTCAAACTAGATCATGTAACTCTTTGCACATGGCCAACAAATAATAATTTTCTAAATGCCACGTAAAATAAGTACACACCCTCATTGCCCCCAACAATTGAACCCTCTAAATTTTATAGGACGCATTTAAATCACTATAATAAACCTCTAAGCCACACAACACTTGAATGATTTATTTAGCAAACCATCATCATGTTAGTCTCATATATGCCCATAAAACACTCAAATGAAATTATATTATGATAAATGGCATGGGACAATACCAACCAGCTTTAGAGAGGATACACACATGGGGAGTTGAAGATGGAGGGGCTGCATCCATAGGAGAAAGTGTCATGGCTTTGTTAGCCAACTTGTACAGAGCCACAGTAGGCTTGTAGAAGTTAGAACCAATAAGCCCAACAAGGAACTCCAATCCTACATCAAAACAAAGCTTAATTAGCAACTCCAAAGATTATAAATAACATGACATGCCAAATGAGCAAATTGTGCACTTATGTTGTATTTTCAGATTACAAGCTAGGTTTTCGATAGATCGAAGAACAATCGCGAGTTAGAGCAAGACAGAGGCTTAATAAATTATAACAAATATATATAACTACTGATATATGAAGGAAAAAGTGTAAGTTGGAGTCCAAATGAACAAATTGTTCAGTAAATCAGTTATATTAAAGGTTATAAAGAAAAATAAAACTTGTATTATCAACATATAACCCAAAATTTGTCAATAGAACTATGAACATCCAAAACTTACCAACTAAATCAGGCACAAAATCACAACCCGCAATACTTAAAACAATCAAAGCTTAAAAATAACATTGCACCTCGCCACCTCTACACAAGTTTGATTTGTAATCACAGACACACCCACGCATATTTTCAAATGATGCAAAAAAAGGTGGATTTCTATCACCTAATTTTCATATTATTTTCCTAAGAAATTTTCACCAGAAAACATTTTCCTTAAAACAAACATAAAACTCTTGAAAAAAAAAATAGAAAACATACCTTTAAAATTATGAAAACTGATAACTTGTCGGCTTGTTACAAAGATCAGAGTCGATGACATTGAATGATCGAGAAATCAGCTGAGAAAGCTCCAATTCAAGTAAACGAGAGAACCTAGCTATCATCTTGCGAAGCATACAAGGTCTGGGAGGTCTATTCATCGAACAATCATTTAAATAAAACAATAATTTCATAAATTAAAACCCAAATAAATCAACATTGATATGCAACAGATCTGTAACCATAGTCAAAAAGCATATTCAAATAAATAAATAAATAAACGAAACCATAAAAGCCTATACAAAACATACACAATCAGGAGAAAAAAAACGATGAAACCCACAAAACAATGGGCAAAAGGATGGAGACACGATAGTATAAGTCAGTGAATATATATATATATATATATATATATATAGAGAGAGAGAGAGAGAGAGAGAGAGAGAGAGATCTGACCTTAGAAGCGTGAAGTATGGCAGTAGGACGAAAGAGGATGCAAGCATCTACGCCTTTGGTTGAAAGAGAGAGGCGAGCCATAGAAAAAGAGGGATAGTAATGGTGATGATAGATGTATGGGAGGGGTCTGATTGAACAGGACAGGAGGTATGGTGGAGGCAGGATCTCGATCTCTTTCTCCAGTACTGGGTAGGTAGAGAGAGCATTGGAGAGGCATCCATAAGCCCCAAAATATCTTGCTGTTGGGCTAATGTGTAAAATATAGGGAAGGGAAGGGTAAAAAAGGAAGCACACTGTAGAACCAACAGTAACCAAAGCCTTACTCCCTTTTATTATATGGACTAGGAAAGGGTCACATGCAAGGCACGTGCATATTGGCATTTGCCATTGATTTGCCTTCTGATTGTGCTACGCACATATCTAATGTTATTTGCCAATTTGTGATTTGTGCTATGAAGTTTGATGTTTTGGAGAATTGCCAGTAGAAAAAGATCAATATGTAATTTACCAAAACAAGGCAACCCCCAAACCACCCACATCCAAAAGGGAGCCTATCAAACAATACACAACCCAAAACCCAAATAGTCAACAAAATAAGGCTAACCTTCAGATGACACTAATTAAAAAATTTTAAAAAAAATTCTAGACTCCGAAACACCTTTGATTTACCTTCTAATTATACTCTATGCATTACATGTTTTTGCTCTATTTTTTCTCTCATGACCTCTGATATGGTAAACAATATTAATTCACCCTTCAGTAAGAGGCAAAGTACGTATTAGAAAGATGACTACCCTTCACATGACACCCCATAAAGGAAAGAACCACCCATGGAGCCACCCAACTACATTGACCCCTCCATATGCATTGGACCTCCAATCAACTTCACCAAAACTTCAACATTCAAGACTTCAAAACAGCTACCCCCTTGAGGCATTGGCTATCTAAACAATACAATGCCAAGCAGAAACTGAAGAAATAACTCTAATACTTCCCACCTCTGCATAGCAGCATCTCACACATTTATGCACTCAAACTCTAGCAACCATCGTTGAAAAAATACCTTCTAAAAAAACCCACCCTTGGGTAGCCCAGTTGGTAAGGGCGAACTTGTGATTGTGTAATTAGGCGCACGGTCTCGAGTTCGATTCCCTGCTAGGACAACCTAAGATTTAAGTGAGGGGCCGTGGCGGTGGGTTGCTACGCTAGTCTCCTCAGGGGTTTAGGTTTCATGAGTGGGTCCAAAGGGCCCTACTGTGGGATGGTTCCACTGTTATCAAAAAAAAAAAAAAAAAAAAAAAAACCTTCTAAAAAAAAATTTAAAAAAAAAAAAGAAAAAAAAGAAAGATATCATTACATTAAAGCACCTCACCTTAGGGGTGTTCATGGTTTAGGTTAAAACCGAAAACCAAACCGAACCAAACCAAATTGGTCGGCTTGGTTTGGTTTGGTTTTTTTGTCCTTAGGTTTGGTTTTGGTTCTAATTTTAGAAAACCGAATTAAACTGGTTTGATTTTGGTTTTCATGTTTAAAAAACCAAACCAAACCGAAAAACCGAAAAAACCGAAAAAATATAATATAAATATATATAATTTTATATATTACATATTAAACTTACTTGGTAAATTTTTATTCTAACAAGGGCATAATAGGTAATAGATTGTAAATTTTCTTAATATTTTTTCTTTGTTAGATTGGCATGTATTAAACTAGCTATTATTGTTATGTGAGATATTGGCACGTATTAGATTGGAGATTTGAACTTGGATTGACATAAGTCAATACTTTTCTATTTTGATACAATGTTTAATGTTTTTTTTAGTTGCTAATGTAATGATTTTCTTAAAAATGATTTTATTTAGATTTTGGCTTGTCATTTTTCTATTTTTAATTATTTGTTGCTATTTGATAGGATAAAACCAAGACCGAAACCGAACCGAACCAAACCGAAATTTTATGGTTTGGTTTGGTTTGGTTTTTTTTATAGTATGGTTAGGTTTTGGTTTGAGAAAACAAAAACCGAAGTATAATGGTTTGGTTTAAGATCTACCCTAAAACCAAACCACAAACACCCCTACCCCACCTCAACTAACAAAATCAGAGAAGCAAACAACTCAAGTTCCCCTGGTTGATTACCATGATTACCAAACCATACCTGTAAAAAGGAGAAAAAACAAAAATATAGAAAAATATATATAAAAAGAAAAAGGAAAAAAAATTAAAGATGCAAGCTGGAAGTAGATGCATATAACTCAAAACTAAAAAAATGATATCATTTATTAGAACCCTAAAAAAAATCATATATTAGTTTCATTCCAGATTCAAATACAAAGTCAACAGGGAGTACCAACATGTAATGCAAAGGAGCTAAGAAAAACCAAACCCTTTGCCCAATAACAAAATTTTGGACTTATGGAGAGTTTTAAAGTCTTTGTCTTTGTTTCTACTCTACAATAAAGCAAACCTAGCTCCAATTCGAAATCAAATCAAATCCAGGAAAGCCCAACTCAATTTCTGGCCAAGCTTCCGAACCACACTAAACAAAGAGTGTTTTCAGTCTCCATCCAATGCAAATCCACTTTTGGCCTCTATGTTATGCTACTTGACTAACCAGTTTTGGTCTTCCTTGTCGAGCAATAAGTCCAAGAAATGTGATCCTCCATAATAAACCTTGAATTGGTAAGCATCTAGTTAATAACAAAAAACATCAAAAAATTAATACCAGCTAAGAATATTAATTGTCATACGTAAGATTCTCTACTCTTTTTTCTTTGATAAGCTCCTTTGACATGATTGGTATCTGTAAGAATACTTCCAAGGAATCAAGAAAAGATTTAATAAAAAAAAAAAAAACTAAAAAAACTAAAAAAAAAAAAAAAACCTAAAAAAGAAATAAACCAAATTGAGCACAATCAAACAAAGACAATGAAACCCACTAAAGAATAAAATAAAAATAGACCATTAGGAAAAAGAGAGAAAAATGGATAGTTGAATTTTTCAGTAAAAATACTTCCAAGCAATCTAGTTCTTTTACAATCTATTAAACAGATGGTATCATCATATTACAAATAAAGAACTAAGCAAAGGGGGTAAAAACGGTTGTAAATAAAGCTTTCTAAAATCAAACTCAAAATTACAAAGATAGGGTTCTCCTCTGTCAACAAATAATGCAATTTCATACCATATGCATGTGCAATTGATGGATTGTGTTCATTCCACACAATAGTTTCTCCATCCTCATACCATGCAATTCCCTCTTGATGATGAATTTCCCTTAAACTACACCAAACTCAAACCACAATCAAATTAAAATGTGTGTAACACTCCAAATAATATTTATAAATTAATACATGGAAAAGTGAAAAGAAACAAAGGGGTCGAACTCGAGGGGGCAGTGTAGAAATGCAATCAGCATACTTAATTTATTCAATACTTTTGTAATTTATCAAATTAATAATTAGATAAAGAGAACAATCAATTTAAACTAAATTTATGAATATAAACTCTAATTAACAACAGGATGAAACCATGCAAATTAGAAATGTAAATTTATAACTGATTGTATAACCAATGAAATCCAATAATCAAAGAAGCTACAAAAATTGATTTCATAGTAAATCAAAGCAAAGATTAAAGGCAACCAACAGGCTAAATCATTAAGATATAAAAATCCCCAACTAAAAGGATAGGTAGTATAAGCTTCATAACTGAAGAAGAGAAAGATTTGGTGACCAACCTGAATTTTAAAATAGTCGAGATGCTTTTGCAATCTTAAAGTCAAACGACATCATGATACACATATTTGTAGATCTGAAATGAGCAATAAAAGTAAAGCAATGCTTACAAAATCATAGCTTACAGTCAATACAAACACATTTTCATTGTTTGATATTAATTAAATGAAAAAATATCTGATAAATGCACAAGAGAGGGGAAATTAAAACTCACCAGTTGGCCGTCAAGGCAAAGAAGGGGAGAAAAAATCAACAACTGGTCGTAAAGGCAAAGAAGAAAAAAATTTCCCCAAAAAAACAAAAAAAAAAACAGCAGTATTAGTAAGGAAGAAAAAACATTCAGGCAAAAATATTGTTGTACACCAAATAAGACCAAGAACAAAAGAAAAAAAAAATTCAGAATAGAACGTGCACTGAACCAGAATTACCTCTACATATAGGAACCCAAAAAATCAACAAAAATAAGATAAAATTGAACGAGATCTAAGGATTCTAAACGATTAATATTCCTGTTACTTATAAATAAACAAACAAGAAGCCCAAATTCTAATAAACTACGAAAGATTAACAGGATCTATATTACCTAACCCGCTTAATATCTCTCCTTTTAAGCAAATGAAGAAAAAGCAAAAGAGGAGAATACCTCACCTGAGACAGAAAAAACCCTAACTAGGTTCTCTCTCCTTTTGCTGTGGATATGGTGTTTCTACTTGTGCGAATAGATAGGTGGGTAGAGCTTCCTCACTACTATGGATGCGACCTAAGAATTAAATCATGTGAATCCAAAACCTTATAAATCAAGTGAAATCTAAAACATTTAGCCAAGAGAATAGCTTCTCAAATTGTAGAAAAAAACTCAATACCCCAAATTGTACCCAAAAAAAAACAAAAAAAACACGAAGTAGATCTCAAAAAAGGAAAAAGATACCAGACCGGATGGAGATGCAGAGAAGACCATAGCCCGACTCCATTGCCGTGGCCACTTTGCTCCTATATGGCATTGCCCGTGGTGTAGAGAGAGAGAGAGAGAGAGAGAGAGAGAGAGAGAGAGAGTGACGATAGTAGAGAAAGAAGAAGAGAGTAGAATGGGTTATGGGGTATTTGTCTCAGAGAAGCTTCTCCAATATGCTTCACAAAAGTAAGGAACAAAATTGCAGGGGAACGTACGGGTAGGTGAAGAGGTAGGGGAGAAGATATGGGGAGAGGTATGGGCATATGGCCGCGTGGGTTGAATATCTCAGTGCTGGGTAGTTTGTAAAATGAAATGATGACAAGGGTAAAATGGGGATTGCACTGTTGAATAAACGGTAAAGGGTGCCTTCTTCCCTCTTCTTGTATGGATAGATATGAATATATTGATAGATATGTGACTGTAGTATGATCCCAAAGATGCACTACAAATTTTTTTTTCTTTTTCATTATCAAGAGGCTTTATGCACCTGACTAATGTCGTTAGACACATGAAGTTTCCTCGGCATCCAATATATACAGATAATTACGTACAGAATATAAGTCTATAAAGATGTAACTTAAAAGAGAGTGGTGAGAGTTAAACTCAAAATATCTTCTTTGGTAAGAAGCCGTCAGGCTACTCCATTCACCCGTCTAGGTTAAAATATACACTCTTTGGGCTCCTATATTGATTTGTACCATCTACTAAATAATAAAGGGTAATTGATACCTGTTGGTGCTCATGCTTTCACATGATCGATATGAGTATTAAAGTTTAATGTAGTGAAAAATATTCACTTTTGAGGGCCATATTCACTATCTTCATAGTATTTGTGTACCTAATATATGTATTTGGTGTGATTTTCTTGTAAAGGATTCATCCTCGGAAGAACATTGGGACTATTATTCTTGATAGCATTATCAATATACAAGTTCCGACGACGACACTTGTCAATTGATGACACAATTGAAGAGTTCCTTCAAAGTCACAATAATTTCATGCCAATTAGGTACTCATATTCACAAGTAAAGAAGATGACCAAAGGATTCAAGGATAAACTAGGTCAAGGAGGCTATGGCTCTGTGTACAAAGGAAAGACACAAAGTGGTCATCTCATAGCAGTAAAAGTGTTGGGCACGTCAAAAGCTAATGGACAAGATTTCATTAGTGAAGTTGGTACCATTGGAAGGATTCATCATGTTAATGTGGTGCGACTTGTCGGATTTTGTGCAGAGGGATCGAAACGAGCTCTTATATATGACTTCATGGCTAATGGGTCCCTAGATAAGTTCATTTTTCAAGAAAGAGAAAGACTCAACCCTTTAAGTTGGGAGAGGATATATGATATTGGGCTTAGAGTGGCTCGAGGGATTGAATACTTGCATCGAGGCTGTGACATACAAATTCTACACTTCGATATCAAGCCACACAATATTCTTCTTGATGAAAACTTCATTCCAAAAATTTCAGATTTTGGCCTTGCAAAGTTGTACCCAATAGACGACAGTATTGTTTCTCTCACTACTGCTCGAGGAACATTAGGTTATATTGCTCCAGAATTGTTCTACAAAAACATAGGAGGCGTCTCCTATAAGGCCGATGTCTACAGCTTTGGCATGTTGTTGATGGAAATGGTTGGGAAAAGGAAAAATGTGAATGCATTTGCAGAGCACTCAAGTCAAATATACTTCCCATCATGGGCATATAACCGAATCAATCAAGGTGAAGACATTGGGATGGAAAGTGATGACGAAGATGAACAAAGATTTACAAGGAAGATGATTATAGTTGCACTTTGGTGCATTCAGTTGAAGCCCACAGATCGTCCTTCAATGAGCAAAGTCCTAGAGATGCTCGAAGGCCAGGTTGAATTGTTACAAATGCCTCCAAAGCCTTTTCTACATCCACAGGAAATGTCAGTTGCAGATCATGCAGACATCAGTCAAAGAGGGGCGCCAATTTCATCCTATAATGATATGGATGCCATTACCTTAGATGCAAGGTAGCTTTTCATTTGTCTCAAGTCTATATATTTGATAGCCTTAAATGTCAAAAAATAGTGGGTTGTTCCCTATATAGAATCTTTGCAAAAGAAAAGTTCAGAACTTCTTATGGTATTGACTCGTTAAAGCTAATTCCTAAGCACAGGAATTCGAAGTGTTCTCATTTATCGCTAATGTTCAACCCCTAATTAAAAATGCATGCTTGGGGTTAGTCGGTCAGAGATGGGATTGTCTCTAGCTCGTCGATTTTTTTTTTCTTTTTGTTTTTTTCTCCCAAATGAGTATTTTATTATCGTATAGTGTGTTATAGTGTGCTTCTTAACAAAATTAATTTGGGTACCTTCTTTGTTGTAAATGTTAGAATTAATGGTGGATGACCACCACTCTCTTTATTTCATCGGTTTCATTTGTTAAAGGAATTAAGCCTTACGTTTGGCTTTTCCCACTTTAAGAATCTCAACATATTAAGCCTATAAAAGGAGGCTTTTGATGCATGAATAAGACACGAATGAGAAGTTTTTCTCTATTCAATTTTTTTTGTCTTAAATTCTTATCCTCTTTTATTTCACAACACGTTATCAGCACGAATTGCCTAAGGATTTTGTAAGCAATATCATACTATTGCCATTTCCTTTCTTAACCAATTTGGTTGTGGTGAGTTACATACATATATATTCATCTTCCATACTTACCATGTTTTTATAGTAAATCATTTATTTTGATCACTATTAGCATGCTGATTTCATAGTGATAAATTTTATTTAACAAGGTTGGTTTTTTCATCCATGTTACAAATCCAACGTAAAAATTATATTTGCATTAATATTTATTGCTATGTTATAAGTTTTGCTTATTGTTAATTTCTCAATCTAAATTCTATATCTCGAATGGAGGAATGTCCATCTTCTCTTCTTGAAGCAAGAAAAGATTTAAAAATAAAACTTGAAGTTGTATAATTAAAAAGGAAAAAAGGTAGCGATTCATCTTCTCTTCCTGAAGTAAGAGAAAGATCTGAAAACTTGAAGTTTTCTATAAAAAAAAATTATTATTCATTTGTTCTCTTCCTGAAATAAGAGACAAATTTGAAAACCTGAATTTTTTTAGACAAATTTTGAATAATGTCTCAATTTAATCCAATTGTTTTCTTGTCGTTCTTTTATGTGTATATTTATGCCAATTCAATGTAGTATGTTAATTTATGATCCAAATGACTTTCAATTAAATATGTTTCGTACCCCTTTGTATTGAAATATGCATGTTTCATATTTTACTAATGATCTCATGATAAATCATAAGGAATTTAGCATTTATAAAATTTACGTGCTTCCTTATATGTTTTGATTTATTCATATATTAACAAAATATTATTTTATTTTGACATATAATTATAGCACTCCGACAGTGTCAAACCTTACGAAACTTGAGTTTGCCGCCCTTGATATCTCGGGAAATAATTATTTGTCTTGGATTCTTGATGTTGAAATCTATCTTACTGCAATGAATTTGGGTAATACAATTCAGTAAGAAAATCAAACGTCCCTGTAGGATCGCGCCAAGGCATTGATTTTTCTTCGCCATCACCTTGATGAGGGGTTAAAAATAGAATATCTCACGGTAAAGGACCCTCTTGCCCTATGGAATGACTTGAAAGATATATATGACCACTAGAAAATTGTCATTTTTCCAAAAGCTCGTTATGATTGGATGCACCTGAGGTTGCAAGATTTCAAAACAATTGCTGAGTATAACTCAGCACTATTCAAAATTAGCTCCCAATTGAAATTGTGTGGAGAAAAAGTAGCAGAAGAAGACATGTTAGAAAAAACGTATTCTACATTTCACGCCTCGAATGTGTTCCTGCAGCAGCAATATCGAGAGCGTAGATTTTCAAAATATTCTAAATTGATATCATGTCTTCTCATTGCTGAACAAAACAACAAGCTTTTATTGAAAAATACCAATCCCATCTAATCGGTTCTGCAGCATTCCCTGAAGTGAATGCAATATCGTCTCGTGGTCGTGGACGAGGTCACGGATGTGGCCATAGTCATGGGCGTGGTCGTGGTTGATCGTATCAAAATCAATTACCCGCAGGATGCAAAAATTTGTATATAGTGGTAGTACGGGTGTCATACCACAGGGACTGTACTAGGATTATTTTAATTTTGAAAACTAAATACTGAAATAATTCAAAAAGATGATTTTTGTAGTTTTGAACTCTATGTAATGCAAGCAAAATAAATTTATATTTTCTTCAGTAAAAGAAATACTTAGGGTCTCGAACCCACCACTAATCTTGTATAAAAATGCTCTTATTGTAACGTGTTTCAAAAAGTTATTATTTGGTATGAGCAAGACTCATTGCAGCTACAAGCCCAATGACATCATCAAGAAAGGTTCTTATACTTGTAAATTAGGCATAACTCATCAAAGATATAGCATGAATCGTCTCACCTACTCTACTCTAAACTAATTTGTGAGCACGACTCATCTTGTCTAAGCATGAATCATCTTAATCTCCAAATATATATACAATCAAAACCATTGCATAACCATTGTATTTAAAATCATCGAAATTAAACACAATTTGAGATAAAAACACTAAAACCAATTGTACCAATAATACAATCCTCCTAGTTATGCAATCCTCATACACAAATAATCAAATCCACAACACAATACAATAAAATACACAATACTTGATTAGGGCTTCATCTCCACCCTAAGACAAAGATTAGTTGGCCATGTAGATAACCAAGAACTAGTTTCTCTCCTTAGCCGTCTTTGTACCTCCTCTTCTCCCTTTATTATGTGAATTCCCATGGTATTTATAGGAGATGGGGAAAGGATCCAGCTGATCCCACAAGTCAAAAGCAATGCCCCTTTTCTTTGAATTCTTGGCTGCCCATGTGTGAACCCCAGAAATTGGGCTCACAAGGATTGGAAAGAAAATAGGTTTGAAAAAGAAAAGGAGTCGCCACCTTATTTTTTAAAGGAAACAAGGAAAACCCTAAGAATAGTTTGTTTTAGGAAAACAATTTGAATAACTCCATGTTTAAAAAGGAAAGGCAAAAACAGTCTTTTGGTAACCAAAGAAATCGGGGATTCGGAGGCTAATTTATGACATGGGAAGGTTCTAAGCAAAGCCTATAGGCACCCATGTCACCCTTTCAGTCTCTCGATTCATTTGGGCTAAATTAAAGTCTTACCATACAAAAATCAGCAAGTATATCATCACAAGAATTGCATGCATGTCATATATTCCATCCATAATAAACAAACAAAAACAAAGAAAACAAAATAAAACTAAGATACTTAGATCCTAGGGCGGACTTGAACCTCAAAGCGCCTACGTACCATGTAGCGAAATACATGGATCAAAGTCCACGTAGTTCGAATAAGAATTAGGGTTACAACCTAATATAAACCTATGGTAAAAACCCTAGGTTTCTTTATTCGAAAGAGAGTTGAATATGATAGGAAATCCAAGTTTGATTTTAGAAAGAACTCCACAATATGGAAACTTTGATAAAAACCAGAATTTGTTATTGAAGGAAACCTTTGATTAGAACCATTGATTCATATTAAAAACTAACCCTAGGAGGGAGGAGAGAAAGAGTTAAGGAAGAGAGGTGAATTGGGGCACCTTCACACCCACTTACCTGAGCGCAATAGCTCCAAGCATTAGCCATTTCAAGCATTGGTAGCCCTATTTGCCATAGGACAATTACCACACCTATTCGCACCCTTACACGTGCTCAAAACCATGCAAAAACACTAATATGCAAATCTAGACAGAATAGTATTATGGACTAAAATCATCCACTAAGCATGCTAACAGCAAAAACAGCAAACTTTCATAAGCCCTAACACAATCCTAGATCCTTATTATGCATAAAAACCCTAAAAATAAACTAACATGCATGCAAAAATACTATATTTACTCCATATGCAAAACATATACAGCAATTATGAAGAAAAAACAATGAAAAAGCCTAAACTAACATGTTGTATGAAAACTAACATAAAACAAGGACACTAAACCCTAAACTCACAAATATGCTTAAAAACACACAAAACCAACTCTAAACATGCTAAAACCAAGCTAAACAGAACCTAAATCATGCATATTAACTAACTAAAGCAATAGAACATGATAAAAAACTCTAACACTAACATGCAATGACACTATCCTAGCACAAGGACAAAAGAAGCACAAGAATCACAACTATGCATAAAAACATATAGGACAGCCCTAAAGCATGCTAAACTCATGATAAACAGTAAATATTTCATGTATATTAACTAGCTAAAGTGTTAATAAATGATAAAAAAGCTACCTTTAACATGCAATAAGCCTATTCTATATGAAAACCCATATTCAGCATGAATAAAGAGTGAGGAATACCTTAGGAAGAAGCTTCCTTGCTGCTGTAGAGACTCTCTCTTCCTCTTATGGATGACTTGAACCAATGTTCTCCAAGGCTACAGCAAGAACTCAAGCTCTCCTTCAAGTCTCTCTCTCTTATTCTCTCTCAAACACTTAGGTTTTTAGGCATAAAGTAGCTCCCCTTATGCTGAAGCATAGGGGGTATTTATAAAGTTCAATTAAGATTAACCAATGGCTGGGATTAAAACCCTAAAAATTAATCCAAGGCTATTAGAGACCCCCTTGAGGCTTAAGTAACTCAGAAGTTACCAAAAATTAGAAGGAAACTCGTCCAAAAGAGTCCTTGTTCGTCAAAATAGGGAGAAATCCGCTTCAGCAAGGAAACATAGAGAAAATAGGAAAGTGGCCTCGGGTGACCACCCAAGGCTGGGCGGCTAGCCACCTGGTCCCAGGCGGCTAACCGCCCAGGCTTGGGTGGTCACCCGAGCCCACATCAGCTTTTTGCTTTTTTTGGACTCCCTTACCTTCTAGGAGTGTTTCAGAGGGCAAATTAATTCCGATTTTGATGAAACAAAAGCCAAAACGATCGTGTTTCGATGAGGAATACATTTTTGAACATTTTGGGGGGGTGAAAACCACTAACCATGGGGGCATGGTTAGGTTTGACAAAGGCGGTTAACCGCTATACTCTACCTTCACTAAGCATAGGTGTACACATAGGATCAAACCAAATGCTTTCCATATCAAAATTGAACTTCATAAAACACTTTTGGGGGAAAAATGATGACTAATGAAAGTCAATTTAAAAAGATTTGGTTGGTAATTGCGAGTCAATTAGAGCTAACCCAAAGAAGGGTCAATTAACCAACTTGAACTACGTCGAGCCATTTTAATCCCGAGCCATTGATTCATTAAATTGAACCTAGAAATACCTCTTATGCATCCATATAAACTCCAATTGATAATTTGGAGATCATTTCAAGGTCAAATGAAAAGTTTGGGACTTAAAAGACGATTATGCCCCTCAAGTCACAAAAGCTCTTATTATCCCTCGAGATCAACTCCAATTTGAACCAAAATTCATGTCCATTGTCCTTATGACTCTAGAAACCTAATGCAAGTGACTAGACTCAAAAACAAAACAAAAACATGCATGAAATGATGAGCCCTAGTAAAGTGGTGCAAAAATGGGGTGTGACACCATGTTCTCACTTTGACAAATTATGCCAGATTCAGATTTTTGCAAATAAGTCCACTTCCAGCTCATTTTTGACTTGGAAGACGTTTAAATCAAGAAATTCCATAAACTAAACAATTGTAGTCCTTTAAGTCTTCTTTCCAGAGCCACTAATTTCACCCAAATCAAATATGGGAATCATAAGTTATGGCCAGATTACCAAAACTTGGTCAATCTGTCCAGATTTGCTGCTGAATTTGGGATCCTGAATTTCTTTGCTTAACTTTGAATTTCAGCTGCTCAAATCTTCAAAATTGTTGACCCAACTTTTGTTGCAGCTCCATGAAATTTTAGGCAAATGAGAAACCCACTTCAAGTTGCATTTATTAGCTTAAGTAGTCCCGATTGTCATCTTTTCTGGTATAAACTCAACAGCCCTGCAATAAATCAAAAACACTTTAAACACACCAAATTAAATATAATAAAATAACTAGAAAATATAAATTAGGGAGTAGTTTCAATGAATATTTTGTGCTTATCAAATACCCCCCAACTTACACTTCACTAGTCCTCGAGCAAAGCAAAATAAAATAAGACAAACAAAATAAAACAAAAACTAACTAGTCCATTTTCGCAAGTAATGTGATTGCATTTAGCATATGCAATAAGCCTTTAAACCCCTTGGTTTCCCCTAGTGGACGAGTTATAGTCTCATGAGAGCTTCCAGTGATGACACCCACAAACATCTTTTATTATCACGGATGCTGTTCATGATTCTGCATTTAGATAATATCTTGCTAACTCAAACGAAAAATTCTCATTCATTGAAATTAAACAGTTGAACACTACATTTTTTTACCAATTTAGTAAAGTCCAATCCACTTGTACTCAAATAGAAATTTATCACAAGTTCATCTGGTGTAAAGTGAATTTTTATACAAATGTGTGGCCCTGTAGACACCCAAATTTTGCCCGGCCACCTCCGGACAAAATCGATTAACCCGTTAACAGTACAATTAGGTCGGACATGCTCCGCACCTAACTTCATTCATCCTATCCTACCCACTAGGACAAAACCTTTCCCTGATTCAACCCTCGGCATCTGAGGCCCAAGAGCCAGCAACGGGCACGATACCCGAAAACCCCAAATCGAACCTCTAAATCGATACTAGTTGGTTCGATCTCCAACAATCTTTGATCCAACCGTCAATTCAACCGTAGGATCTTCAATTCAACATCCCTAGAGCGGTCTAGGATCATTTAATTGAGAATCAGAGGGCACGAGCCCTCCGATCCCCAATTCACCCCGAATCGAACCCTTAAATCAGCACTAGGTAGTTCGATCTCCAACAATCTTTGATCCAACGGTCAATTCAACCACAGAATCTTCAATTCAATATCCCTAAAGTGGTCTAGGACCATTTAATTGGGAATCAGAGGGCACGAGCCCTCTAATCCCAATTTACCCCCAATCGAACCCCTAAATCGGTACTAGGTGGTTCGATCTCAAACAATCTTTGATCCAACGGTCAATTCAACAGTAGGATCTTCAATTCAATGTCCCTAGAGTGGTCTAGGACCATTCAATTGGGAATCAGAGGGCACGAGCCCTCCAATCCCCAATTTACCCCTAATCGAACCCCTAAATCGGCACTAGGTGGTTCAATCTCCAACAATCTTTGATCAAACGGTCAATTCAACCGTAGGATCTTCAATTCAACATCCCTAGAGCGGTCTAGGACCATTTGTTTGAGAATGAAAGAGCACGAGCTCTCTGATCCCCAATTTACCCCAAATTGAACCCTTGAATTAGCATTAGGTAGTTCGATCTCCAACAATCCTTGATCCGACGAACAATTCAACCGTAAGATCTTCAATTCAATATCCCTAGAGCGGTCTAGGACCATTTGATTGGGACTTAGAAGGCACGAGCCCTCCGATCCCCAATTCAACCCAAATCGAACCCCTAATTCAGCACTAGGTGGTTCAATTCCTAACAATCTTCGATCCGATGGTCAATTCAACCGTAGGATCTTCAATTTAATATCCCTAGAGCGGTCTAGGACCATTTGATTGGGAATCAGAAGGCACGAGCCCTCTGATCCCCCAAATTACCCAAAACCGAACCCCTGATGCAACTTTAGGTGGTTCAATTCCTCACAATTTCTCATCCAATGGTCAAACCGACCGTTAGATCTTCAATTCAACCCCTCAATATCAATATAGGATCATTTGATCGAAGATCGGGCCTCGTTCGGCTCACAATCAACAAAACCCTAATTGCAGAGCCTTACGAGCATCACGCTCACATCCAGGCCATTCAATCCCACCCTAGAAGGTGCACACTCCACTTTTTGGTCCCAAACCAATTATAGGGACCCAAAGTTTCAATCCACATTCAAGATCGATGGTCGAAGTCAATTGAATTGAAAATGTAATCGAAACCAGGCAATCAGGACGATTAGGGAGGGTGAATCGTGCACCTTACCACACCCAATCAGCTCCTAGGGATAAGATAAGGGCACACAACCCTAGAAATCACATTTTTCAAAGCAAATGATTGCTGATTAGACCAAAAGGCTTACTCACACCTACCATGTAGGCGTGACCAATCAGATAGGGCACACAACCCTAGGAATCACATTTTTCCATGCAAAATCATTGCTGATTTGACATAAAGGTTGTCCACGCCTACGGTGTAAGCGTTGATAGCCTATCCTTTTTGACTTTCTCCTGTCAGATTCCTCTGTAGGTGAAACGGCATATTGTAGAGGAGAAAAGTTACCTAAGCCTACGGCGTAGGCTTGAGCTCAAGCCTACGCCGTAGGCATGAATAATCCCTTGACAGAATACCCTTTTGCCATTTTTGGACATTTTTTCCCCTAACAAGTGAGGTAATTCCTTCTCAAGACAATTTCTAAATGACCCCCATGTCCCATTTTCCAAAATGCCCTTCTAAATGTCCATTTTACACCTAAAAATCCAATCTTTCCCTATAAATACTCCACTTCCAATTCATTTAAAGCATCCCTTCATTCACCCTACAAAGACTATACCAAAATTCCTCCAAGCCCTTCTCCAATTCTCACCATCTCTACACCCAAGTACTCCCATTCTCTCCTCTACCACTTCCACCACCACAAAGCCACCATCAAACCCACTCAAAAATCCTTCCCAAGGTGCTGTCCAAAAACACCCAACCACTCAAAACCTCCATTTTTGGGCTTGGGTAGTTAGGAAGAACAAACCCAGAAACTGCTGCATTTTTGCTACGGAACGACTGTCACCTTCGTGACTTTTGACTGTCAACGTCTTCTCGGGTGACTGGTAACTTCACTGTGTTACCACTGTTTTGTTTCGAAATCATTCCAAAGCTTTTTCAAGCTAATTCCACCACTCAAAAATCACTCCATGGCAGCTGTCCAAGATTTTCCAACAATCAAAAATCTTTTCTTTGGGTTTGGGTAGCATAGAAAGTGGTAGTTTCCACCACCACTCCTCACTTCCATCACCACAAAATACTACCTCTATTCAAACCCTACCACATATCCTCTCACAAACATCTCTCTCAAAAATTTAGGTACTGATTTTGAGGGAAAATCAGGGGGTGAAGCATCAATTTTGCGTTGGGTAGCAAAGAAAGAACACACAAATTCTGCTGCAGTTTTACTACAGAACGACTGTCAATTTAATGTCTTCTGGTTGACAACTTCACATCTGCTGACTGGTAACTTCACTGTTATCGAACTTTTCTTCCCTAATTCACTCCACCACCCTCCAAACACACTTGGAGCCTTCAAGGGAGCATCTCAAAGGGAGATTTTCAAGCCTAGGAGAGGAGCACTCAAGCCTAACTTGGTCAAAGCTAAGGTGAAATCACCTACACTAGGTGAGCTTCCCTTTTAAAATTCATTCCTAAGTTTTTAATTTCCTATTAAGCTCATTATTAATTGCAGCCTCAATATGTGATTGCCGCCCTCCCTACCTTAGCCCAAGTATGTACATGGGTCTCCTAACACGTGTCGTGAAGGGATCAACTCTTATATGGTGGGTTAAAGGCAGGGAGACCCTAAACCACCTAATGCTTGCACACCATTCCAATAGGTTGCTAGCACCCATTTTCATTTTCTTTTATTGCATGTGAGCTTGCATATATGATGTGTGAAATGGAAATTTAAGCATGTCAAAAAGGTTGAGAGGATGTTTAAACAAAATCAAATTTAGCAAGGTTAGGTTCATGCATGCATGCATATTGTTTACACTAACCTCTTCTTGTTTCCTTGAGCTACAGCCCCTACACACTCATGATATGAGGCATAGTAGGTTTCCTTTTTTCTTTTATTTTGAGGTTGAATCCTCTGGGTTGTGGTCGTTGCGACTCTTGCCCCTAAAAATTCTAACTATTTACTTCTGAGGTTGAATCCTCCGGGTTGTGGTCGTTGCGACCTTTTGCCCCAATACTTGAGCACTTTTCATTTTGTGGTCACTTGACCATTTTTATTTTATGTACATATACTTGTGCTTTTCAAAGCAATAAACATCGCATTCATGAATTCCAAACCTTGCCAAGGTTGATTATATTTATATACATCTTTTTACATTTTCGATGTGCTTATCTTAAAGTTTCATGCTATGTTGATATTTCAATTCTATTCCCATGTGAATAAAGTTCAACTAATGTCTTGAGATAATCTATCATGCTATGGATAGAGAGTTTACAGCATCACATGCTTAAAAACTCATCCATAACATGATAGCTTATCGCCATCAAATGGATTTAATCGATTGACCCACCAGATTCCAATGAATTACCTTACCCCTGATCTAGGAACTCCTGCGTGCCCGTATGTCACGTAGTAAAATCTCAATCCTTAGGAGATTAGTTGATTACATTTTTATTCAATTAATCCAAGTGCGTTTCAAAGTTTGGGTAAAATTCCTCCTAACCATTTTTTTTCATGCTTCAAAAGCTCAAATACCCTTTTTTTTAAAGAAGCCCTTTTAAAATTGAAAGTGATTCTTTACATCTCAAATCCCTGCTGAAAGGTTTAGCTTTTAGAACAGTTTTATCCATATCTGCACGGGACCATTTTCCCCACTAATCATCTTTGACAACATTACCATCTTTATCAAATAAGGATTTTTGATTCATAAAGGACCACTTGCCAACAAGCAAGTTGTTGACACGCGTATTGCTTTCAATTGATGAGTTCATTCCAAAAATGACTTGAACAAATTCTTTTCATCAAAAAGGCGCGTGCCCTCTTTCTAAAAAGCATTATTTTAATCAAATCAATTTTCCAAAACTATCATTCCATGTAGGATTTCCCTTCTAGTATGGATTGAGAATCATAAAGTTTCACTTTCACTTTGTTTAAACAAAATTCCTTTACACTTCAAAAGTGTTCTTTCCTCAACTAAATACATTTTTCTTCCTTCAAAAGGAACCCCTGTCTTCAAAAGGCAATCTTTTCCCTTCAAAAGGGAACATCCTCTTCATTTCAATAGCTTTCCAAAAAGCATCCTTTTTCTTTATCCCTTTCTCGACTTCAAAAGTTTCGAGATTTCTCTAGATCCCAAGAGAGGTTCGCACTTGATATTAATTCTTTAAAAATGGACTCACATCATTTTCATTTCCATCCTTTTATAAAGGATTGATTTTTACCACTGCAAGATAAGGGCATTTTAGAGTTAATCAATTTAGCTTAAGATGCCCAAGAGAAGGAAGGCGATTTTGTGGTCCTTTCAAACAAATCTCATTTACAAACACCTTAAGGCATGCTTTCCAAACATCAACCCTTTCAAAAAGACTTTGTTCTAATGCCTTTAAGGATCTCTTTTCAAATAAAAAATTCACCACCCTTCAAAAGGGTACTCTATGTCAAATCATTCGTATAGGAAATCAACAATACCAAATGGGATTTTAATCAGAAACATCATTGAAATCGGGAACCGTTGGATTCTAATAGGTGATGTGGGGTGCCTCACACCTTCCCCACTCGTAACTAAACCCCCTTACCCTCAATCTTTAGTCTCACAGACCACTAGGAGTCATTTAACGTTTCCAGTAGATCCTCAGATGGGCCTATTAATGATAAGCCCTCAAATGGATTTATTTTGGGATCTCAGATGACCCCACTTTCTAATCAACCATAGGATGCCCAGTCATGTCCTTAAACTCCTGATTGGTGGGGACTCCATAACCTTGATAATTCTAGATGTGCTTGCACGCCTAGGACAGTTAAGGCGCCCTTGAAATAAACTCAACACCACCCACCAGAAACGGACGAGCCGGGGTCGTCCCAAACCTAAGAAGGGAGAACATCCCTCCCTTTTTTGGGGTAACGACAGGCCCCCAACATATCAGCATTCCTTGATATGTTAAATTTACCATAGCAAGGTAAACCAAGGCTTCAGCTCAATATGCACACAAATAATAATAATAATAATAACAACAAAATTTTTTTTTTTTTTTGGGTACAATGTTCAGGTCCATTAAGCTTTCTAATTAACCCATGTAATGAGCGTTGGGCCAATGACTCCCAAACCAATTGGCTTTAGGGCACTATGTGTAGAGACACCCCTATGGGCTTACTTACTCAAGTTAAAAAGGCTACGAACCTAAACTAGTTACACCCATAATTCTACTAGACTATTCACTGTTTGACGCGAATACTCATTGCTTAGTAAGGCAAGAGGTCCGGTTACTAGGTGAGTAGTATGATATCAGCACACATTCTTTTTTTTTTTTTTTTTTTTTTTTTTTTTTTTGAGATAAACACAAGGTTAAGAGTTGTTGCCGAGGTCACTTATTTGCTGTTTATTCAACTCATCAAAGATTAACAAGTTTAATCCCCACAAAATGAACAAATATGATTGTGCAATTAGATATACAAGTGATAAATTCCCTATGCAAACATAAATATAAAGGACTAAACTAGAATTGCCAATCTAATAACGTGTGTTCAAAAGTTTGATTTCATGAATGATATTAGTCCAAAATTTAGAGTCGTTCAATGAACGTTATTTGAATGCAAAATCATGATCTAGAGGCATCCATTTAGATTTTTTTTTTTTTTAATACACTTGGGCCTCTTATTCCTGTTGGTGGGCAAATAATGGGCCAGTGGCCCAATAACGGCTGATGGGCTCATACAGACATCCAAGACTTGGTATGCCCAAACCTTTGAACCCAAACCCGAAAACTTGCTCTCTCACTCGACCACCTAAGACTTTAACTGCTGACTATAATTGGAAGGCTGCAATATTGAGATGTGACCATTTTATCAATAAAGCAACAGTAATGGTAGATTATTGCAGGTCTCGAGAGGATTATTTAATCCTTGATGTCTGATAGAGTGCCGAATTCTCCCACAGTGCATCGATCATTGAACCCTGCTTTTTGACTCTTGTTGGGTGAGTTTTAAAAACTAGAGATCGACTGCAGGAATTCAAAAACTCTCCTTCAATCCTTCAATCCTCAAAAGCCTCGCTTTCTCTAAACCTTCCTCTCACTAATCTCATGGCTTCATCTTCTGCTTCTCATAATCGTCCTGACCTGAACGTGGTGCCACAACCAGAAGTTTGGCAGCCAATATTCCTAAACTCCCGATACTAACCTATCACGGTCAATGATTCCCTTATATATAATTTTGCAAATGCCACAGCAGTGGCTGCAAAACTCATTACTCCTCGTGACGAGAGGATTCTGAGTGAAAGGTCTGATATGGATGTTATGAGAGATTCCATGGCTCTAAGTGTCCAGGCTGCTACAGTCACTTCTAACATGGCTCGGCGTTTGCACGCTATGACTATGGAAGTGCAGGGGTTAAGAGATCAAGTACTAAACCTTCAGCAACTGCTTACTGGGTCCCATCGGAGGATGAGGATCTTGAGAGCATAGAACAGAGAACTGAAAAGACTGGTGGACTCTTATGCTAGGGGTCTTAAACACAGAGTTGTGGAGCTAGAAGGGCTCGAGGATCAAATTCGGGGGCAACTTGAAAGACTCTCGAATAGGGTTCAGAGAGAACCTAGTGTTGATTCTCCCAATCCTTCTCAGAATGCTACTATGGAATAGCATTTCTCTTTTCTCTCTCTCTCTTTTTTTTTTTTTTTTTTTTTTTTTTTTTTTGTTTTGTTTGTTTTGTTTTTTGTTTTTTTTGGTTTTTGTTGTTGCTGCTACTAGAATGAAGATGGTTTTATTTGCTAAACTCAAAGAACAAAAAGATAAAATAGCACACAGAATGAATGAACACAACAAAATACTATTCATAAATAGATAACACACTGGAATATGTAGCACAACTTGTAAACAGACAAATCAAAATAAAAAAAAATAATTATAAAAAATACAAAACGTACACCAGCAACGAATAACATGGAAAAATTTCAAGAAAGACCAGAAATGGGACCACTGGCATAATTGGAATCTCCTCATGTACACAATATTCCAATATCCAGAAGATGGGTGGAATGACAATTAGGTACCACGGGAGCATGAAAGTGAAAAACCCATTCATCATTGCAGAGATGAGGGTTTTGGGGAGGAATAGCCATGATATTTATAGAAAAGTCCTATTGGTTGGGGTTTAACAGCTAGAAGCAATGACTCTAACAGAAGTGATCCTAAATGTAAACAATGAAAAACAAAGTCCTATTTGTTTGTTTTTTTTTTTTTTTTTTTTAACACCAAAATTCCCTCCCCCCCAACTTAAAATTTACATTGTCCTCAATGTAAACAATGAAAAACAAAGTAATAGAAATCGTGGAGAGTACCTTTAATAGAAAACAAATAAGCCTGCAAAATTGATTAGTTGTAAAAAATAAACTCATCAATCAAATAAAAATAAAACACACAAAGAAAATAGGTTAAACAAAAAAATAAATACATAAATGGTCCTTTAAAGCCAGATTCCAAGGCTATTAGTGAATTTAAACAGTAACACATTTAGGATCCACCAAATTTATGGATTCAATGAGCTCTTTATCTATGTCTCCTTCTACATATGGTTTTAGTCTTAGCCATTGACCTTAAACATAGAACCATCATGTGGATTTAAAATTTCAACAGCACCATGGGGAAAAACCTGGTTAACAACAAAAGGGCCGTCCCGTCTAGATCTCAACTTACTAGGAAAGAAGCGCAACTTAGAGTTGAAAAGCCACACCTTTTGATTGGGTTCAAAGGACTTTCTGTTGATGTTTTTATCATGAAAAGCTTTAGTCCTATTCTTGTAAATCCTAGCATTCTCATATGCATCATTGCGTATCTCTTCCAATTCACTAATTTGAAGTTTTCGATGTGAGCCCGCATCAGCTAAATCAAAGTTAAACTTCTTCACAGCCCAAAGTGCCCTGTGTTCTAGCTCAACTGGTAAATGAAAAGCTTTACCAAACACTAAACAGTACGGGGACATACCTATGGGAGTCTTATAGGCAGTACGATAGGCCTACAAAGCATCATTCAAACGTAAGGACCAGTCCTTTCTATCGGGTCTAACCGTTTTTGGAAGGATGTTTTTGATTTCCCTATTAGAGACTTCGACTTGTCCACTAGTTTGGGGATGATAGGGGGTGGCAACTTTATGGGTAATGGAGTACTTGCAAACCAAAGCCTCAAAAGGCCGATTGTTAAAGTGTTTACTCCCATCACTAATTATAGCACGTGGAAAGCCAAAACGACAAAAGATATTGTCTTGAAGGAATTTGACCACAACCTCGTGATCATTTGTTTTTGTGGCAATCGCTTCCACCCATTTTGACACATAATCTACCCCAACCAAAATGTACTCAAAGCCAAAAGAAGAGGGAAATGGACCCATGAAATCAATACCCCAAACATCAAAGATTTCCACCACCAAGATGGGATTCAGAAGCATCATATCACGTCGAGAAATGGACCCCATTTGTTGACATCTTTCACAAGCATGACAAAATGCATGGGCATCTTTGAATAAAGTAGGCCAATAAAACCCACTTTGCAAGACTTTAGCAGCAGTCTTCTTCCCACTAAAATGCCCTCCAGAAGCAAGGGAATGACAAAAGGTCAGGATACTATTGGTTTCATTTTCTGGGACACACTTTCGAATCACTTGATCTGGGCAATATTTGAACAACTCTGGATCCTCCCACAGGTAAAACTTGACTTGGGAAAAAAATCGATCTTTGTCTTACTTAGACCAATGAGGTGGGATTTGACCAACTGCAAGATAATTCACAATATGAGCAAACCATGGTAATTTAACATGAGAAACCTCAAATAATTGCCCATCTGGGAAAGAATCTGGTATTGGTAAGCTGGTACCAGAATGTTCAACTAGAATCCGAGAAAAATGATCTGCAACCACATTTTTTGACCCTTTTTTATCCCAAATCTCCAAATTAAACTCTTGTAGCAACAAGATCCATCTAATGAGATGAGGTTTAGTGTCTTTTTTGGACAGTAAATACCGTAAAACGGCATGATCAGAGAACACTACAACCTTGGATCCTAAGAGATAGGATCGGAATTTATCAAGGGCAAATACTACAGCTAGTAATTCTTTCTCTGTTGTGATATAATTCAATTGAGCATCAGAAAGAGTTTTACTAGCGTAGTATAAGACATTGGGTTTTTTATTCACCCGTTGCCTCAAGACTACACCAACTGCATAGTCAGATGCATCACACATAATCTCAAATGGGAGTGACCAGTTAGGTGGTTGAATGATGGGAGCAGTGGATAATAATGAGCGAAGTTTCTCAAAGGCTTCCAAACAGGCTTTATTAAAGATAAATGGTACATCATTGACAAGAAGATTGCACAAGGGTCGAGAGATTTTGCTAGTCTTTGATGAATTGATGATAGAATCCTACATGACCAAGAAAAGATCGCACTTGCCTAACAGATGCTAAGGGAGGAAGGCTAGAGATGAGATCAACCTTGGCTTTATCTACTTCTATCCCCCTAGAAGACACAATATGTCCCAAAACAATTCCTTTTTGAACCATAAAATGACTCTTTTCCCAACTCAGAACAAGATTTGTCTCTATGCAATGTTTAAGAACTTTAGAGAGATTTTGGAGACGATCATCAAAAGTGATCCCAAAAACTGAGAAATCATCCATGAAAACTTCAAGAAATTTCTCCACCATATCAGAGAAAATAGACAGCATACACCGTTGAAAAGTAGCAGGTGCATTGCATAAGCCAAAAGGCATACGCCCATATGCAAATGTGTCAAAAGGACAGGTGCAAGTTGTTTTCTCTTGGTCATTGGGGAAAACAAGTGCTTGTTTATATCCAGAATAACCATCTAGAAAGCAGTAGAAGCATTGGCCTGCTAATCTCTCTAAGATTTGATCAATGTAGGGTAGAGGGAAATGGTCTTTTCTAGTTACTAAATTGAGCTTCCTATAATCAGTGCAAACACGCCAACCTGTTGTTGTACGTGTTGGAACTAGTTCACCATTCTTATTTTCAACAACAGTGATTCCTGACTTCTTGGGCACCACTTGAGTAGGACTTACCCATTTACTGTCTGAGATGGGGTATATGATACTTGCATCTAATAACTTCACAACTTCCTTTTTTACAACATCCTTCATGTTAGGATTTAACTTCCTTTGCATTTCATGAATTGGCTTGGCATTCTCCTTAAGATGAATGCGGTACATGCAAATGGAAGGGTCGATCCCTTTTAAATTAGCCACAGACCATCCTATAGCACCCATATGTTCTTTAAGCATGCTCATAAGTTGACTTTCCTGTTCAGTAGTCAAGTTAGATGCTATAATGAGTGGAAAGGTGTCATCAGGTCCTAAGAATGCATACTTAAGTGTATCAGGGAGTGGCTTCAACTCAAGTTTGGGAGGCACTTCAATGGAAGGAAGGGTAGGTTCACTAGATAATGGAGGCAAAGACTCAAATTTGGATTTCCAAGGAGCATGATCTAGGAGGGGTGGTAGTTCAAGCATAGCATTCACTTCCTCAATGGATTTTTCAATATCAAACTCATCATAGCCAAAATGAGCTAGACATGCTTCCAATGGATCCTCAGTTAAAATGTAGGGTAAGGCTTCTTTAACTAAACCATCGATGACATCTACTGCAAAAAAATCATCCTCATTGGAAGGTTGTTGAGCAACATTAAACACATTTAGCCTTGCTTTCATGTTACCAAAGGACAAGTCCATCACTCCAGACCTACAATTGATGCAAGCATTAGCTATAGCTAAGAAAGGGCAACCTAAGATGATGGGAATTTGTTTTCCTGGATTGCATACTGGTTCCATATCAAGAATAAGAAAGTCTACAGGGAAGTAGAACCTATCTACCTTAACAAGAACATCCTCAATTATTCCACGTGGCACCTTAACAGATCTATCAGCTAATTGCAAAGTAACTGATGTTGGTTTCAACTCACCTAGCCCAAATTGCTCATATACCGAATAAGGAAGGAGATTAACACTTGCCCCTAAGTCTAAGAGTGCCCTGTCTATGGAATGATTTCCTATCACACATGAGATGGTAAGAGCACCTGGATCCTTAAACTTAGGAGGAGTGCTATTTTGCAAAATGGAACTCACTTGCTCGGTTAGAAACACCTTTTTGGACACTTGTGCTCGAATCTTGCGCTTTTGAGTGCAAAGGTCTTTGAGAAATTTGGCATAGGATGGGATTTGTTTGATGGCATCAAGGAGGGGAAGATTGATTTTCACTTGTTTAAACATTTCCATTATGTCTTCCATAGATGTTCCTTTTTTTCCAAAAGGAGAAGGTGCATCAAGACAAGTGGGAAAAGGAGCTTTTGGCAAATAAGGTGCTGCCACAGGATTTGGTGATGTGGAAAGAGATGGAGGAGGATCCTTCTTTGATTCATTTATTTTCTCAATCCCCGAATCCTTGGACTTGCTAACTGACTGGCCATTCTTTTCCTCATCCACTCTAGGCCTAGTATCAATCACTCGCCCATCCCTTAAGGTCACGATTGCCTTTGCTTGCTCCTGGTAAGCAACATCAACCTGTGAATTTTCTATGGAATATTGACCCTTAGGATTGTTCACTGGTTGGCTTGGAAGTTTTCCCTCCTCTCGTCTACTAAGAGCATTTGCTAGTTGCCCGATTTGGGCTTCAAGCTTGGCTATTGACTGAGTATGGGAATGCAGCATTTGTGTGTTGGCCTCAAGTCCTTGAAGGCCTTGCAACACTCTCTCCTCAAAAGATGGATTTCTTAGAGGTGGAAGATTAGAGTGTGGGAATGGCTGTTGTGGTCGAATAGGTTGATAACCAGAAGGGTTGAGAGTATAAGGCAAATTTGGCCTTTGAGATTGGGCAAATGAATTCCCTGGAGCCTATTTCCAAAAAAAATTGGGGTGGTTTCTCCATCCTGGGTTATAGGTATTAGAGAAAGGATCATTACCCGGTCTAGAGAATCCTTGAGCAGCATTGTGTCACACCCCATTTTTGCACCACTTTACTAGGGCTCATCATTTCATGCATGTTTTTGTTTTGTTTTTGAGTCTAGTCACTTGCATTAGTTTTCTAGAGTCACAAGGACAATGGATATGAATTTTGGTTCAATTCGGAGTTGATCTTGAGGGATAATAAGAGCTTTTGTGACTTGAAGGGCATAATCGTCTTTTAAGTCCCAAACTTTTCATTTGACCTTGGAATGATCTTCAAATTGTCAATTGGAGTTCATATGGATGCATAGGAGGTATTTCTAGGCTCAATTTGATAAGTCAATGGCTCGGGATTAAAATGGCTCAATACAGTTCAAAATTGGTTAATTGACCCCTCTTTGGGTTAGCTCTAATTGACTCACAATTATCAACCAAATCTTTTCAAATTGACTTTCATTAGTCATCATTTTACCCCCAAAAGTGTTTCATGAAGTTCAATTTTGATATGGAAAGTGTTTGGTTTGACCCTATGTGCATGCCTATGCTTAGCAAAGGTAGAGCATAGTGGTTAACCGCCTTGTTCAAACCTAACCATGCCCCCATGGTTAGTGGTTTTCACCCTAAAATGTTCAAAAACATATTCCTCATCGAAACACGATCGTTTTGGCTTTTGTTTCATCAAAATTGGAGTTCATTTGCCCCCTGAAACACTTCTAGAAGAATTAGGAGGCAAAATAGGAGAAAAATCAGAAGTGGGCTCGGGTGACCACCCAAGCCTGGGCGGCTAGCCGCCTGGGCCCAGGTGGCTAGCCGCCCAGCCTTGGGTGGTCACCCGAGACCACTTTCCTATTTACACCATGTTTCCTTGCTGAAGCGGATTCCTCCCTATTTTGACGAACAAGGACTCTCTTGGACGAGTTTCCTTCTAAATTTTGGTAACTTCTGAGTTACTTAAGCCCCAAGGGGGTCTCTAATAGCCCTTGGATTAATTTTTAGGGTTTTAATCCCAGCCATTGGTTAATCCTAATTGAAGTCTATAAATACCCCCCTATGCTTCAGCACAAGGGGAGCCACTTTATGCATTAATACTTGATTGTTTGAGAGAGAATAAGAGAGAGAGACTTGAAGGAGAGCTGGAGTTCTTGCTGTAGCCTTGGAGAGGATTGGTTCAAGTCATCCATAAGAGCAAGGGAGAGTCTCTACAGCAGCAAGGAAGTTTCTTCTTAAGGTATTCTTCCCTTTTTGTTTATGCTGAATATGGGTTAGGCTTATTGCATATTAAAGGTAACTTTTTTATCATGTATTAACACTCTAGCTAGTTAATATACATGGAATATCTATTGTTTATCTACTGTTTAGCATGCTTTAGGGCTGTCCTATGTGTTTTTTATGCATAGTTATGGTTCTTGTGCTCCTGTTGTCCTTGTGCTAGGATTAGTATCATTGCATGTTAGAGTTAGGATTTTCATCATGTTATATTGTTTTAGTTAGTTAATATACATGATTTAATTTCTGTTTAGTTTGGTTTTAGCATGATTAAAGTATGTTTTGTATGTTTTTAAGCATATTTGTGAGTTTAGGGTTTTAGAGTCATTGTTTTATGTTAGTTTTCATATAGCATGATAAAGTATACTTTTTTATTGGTTTTTCTTCGTGTTTGCTGTATATGACTTGCATATAGAGTAAACATGATGTTTTTGCATGCATGTTAGTTTATTCTAGGGTTTTTATGCATAATATGGTTCTAGGAATATGTTAGGACTTATTATTGTTCGCTGTTTTTGCTGTTAGCATGCTTAGTGGATGATTTTAGGCCATGATACTATTCTGTCCAGATTTGCATGTTAGTGTTTTTGCATAGTTTTGAGCACATGTAAGGGTGCAAATAGGTGTGGTATTTGTCTTATGGCAAATAGGGCTGCTCATGTCTGAAATGGCTAATGCTTGGAGTAATTGCGCTCAGGTAAGTGGGTATGAAGGTGCCCCAATTCACCTTTCTTCCTTATCCTTTCTCTTCTCCCTCTCTAGGGTTAATGTTTAATATGAGTTTATGGTCATAATCCAGGGTTTCCTTAACCCATAAAATTCTGGTTTTTATTAAGGTTTCCATTTTGTGGATTTCTTTCCAAAATCAAACTTTCTATCAAATTCAACTCTTTTGATCACATAAGGTGTTAGCCTCAAGGTTTCATTCCATGAATATTTTATGATTTTGATGATAACAAAGCATTGATGGTTATGGACTAATGTTTATCATTTAAGTTGATCATTATAAGCTAGGTTTTTCTATGCTCAAATGTGAAAAGAAAGCCAAAGAAATCTAGAAAAGAAAGGAGCCTCAAAGAAGAGAAGATTCCAACTCTCAAAGAACCCCATGAAGTGAAGACTTGAAGATATTGAAGTCTTGGTGTCACACCCCATTTTTGCACCACCTTACTAGGGCTCATCATTTCATGCATGTTTTTGTTTTGTTTTTGAGTCTAGTCACTTGCATTAGTTTTCTAGAGTCACAAGGACAATGGATATGAATTTTGGTTCAAATTGGAGTTGATCTTGAGGGATAATAAGAGCTTTTGTGACTTGAGGGGCATAATCGTCTTTTAAGTCCCAAACTTTTCATTTGACCTTGAAATGATCTCCAAATTGTCAATTGGAGTTCATATGGATGCATAAGAGGTATTTCTAGGTTCAATTTGGTAAGTCAATGGCTCGGGATTAAAATGGCTCGATGTAGTTCAAGTTGGTTAATTGACCCTTCCTTGGGTTAGCTCTAATTGACTCACAATTACCAACCAAATCTTTTCAAATTGACTTTCATTAGTCATCATTTTACCCTCAAAAGTGTTTCATGAAGTTCAATTTTGATATGGCCTGATGATGAGTTTAGTGTGGTTATTTACGGATTATCCTTGAAGAATTAGTGCGAATCACAGCATGAGATTTTTGGTTAAAATGAAAAGAAAATTATTTTATTAAATTAGCCATTTTTATCATGACACTAACACGTGTACGTATGTGATGAGTGTGTGTACGCACATACGATACATGTGCATGCGTGTTAGCGGTCAGTCTCCCAATTTTTATAAAAGACAATTTCCTTTTCCTATTCAGATTAGAAGTCTTTTATCATTATAAAATACCTTTTGATTATTCTCCAAAGAAACCTAGTCCAGGAAGGAAAGGGAAACTCCAGATTTCAGCTATAAATACTCTCTTAATGTCTTTAAACAAGGGAGAGGAGAAGAGGGTTTGGAGGGAGTGAAATTCGTCATAATTCAGCAGCAGATTTTCTGAAAACCAGCAGTCGTATTTTAATCATAACTTTTTCATCCGAAGTCAGAATTTGATGAAATTGGTCTTGTTAGAAAGATAATTCAATTCTATACAACTTTGTATTTCACAAGCCTTGTCCACATCCAACGTTTTCATATCCAAAAACGCGATTGAAGTTGCTGCTGCTGCAAAGTGACGAAAATCACTTTTCTTTTCTCTTGTTCTCTTTTTGTTTTCTATTTCTTTTCAAAGTTGAGTGAGTTTTGATCTCTTTGCTGTGATACCACTTTGACAAAGAGGAGGATTCGTGTTGGTTTGATTCACTCTAAAGACCTGAGGAGCCACGAACAATTACAAACACAAGGGGAGCCACTTTATGCATTAATACTTGAGTGTTTGAGAGAGAATAAGGTATTCTCCTTCTCTATTCAAGCTTAAACTAGGTTTTCATATGGGTTAGGCTTATTGCATGTTAAAAGTAGCCTTTTTTATCATGTATTAACACTCTAGCTAGTTAATATACATGGAATATCTATTGTTTATCTACTGTTTAGCATGCTTTAGGGCTGTCCTTTATGTTTCAATGCATAGTTATGATTCTTGTGCTCCTGTTTGTCCTTGTGCTAGGATTAGTGTCATTGCATGTTAGAGTTAGGATTTTCATCATGTTATATTGCTTTAGTTAGTTAATATGCATGATATAATTTCTGTTTAGTTTGGTTTTAGCATGATTAAAGTATGTCTTGTGAGTTTTTAAGCATATTTGTGAGTTTAGGGTTTTAGAGTCATTGTTTCGTGTTTGTTTTCATATAGCATGATAAAGTAGACTTTTTTATTGGTTTTTCTTCGTGTTTGCTGTATATGTTTTTCATATGGAGTAAACATGATAGTTTTGCATGCATGTTAGTATGTTTTAGGGTTTTTATGCATGATATGGTTCTAGGAATATGTTAGGACTTATTATTGTTCGCTGTTTTTGCTATTGGCATGCTTAGTGGATGATTTTAGGTCATAATACTATTCTGTCCAGATTTGCATGTTGGTGTTTTTGCATGGTTTTGAGCACTTGTAAGGGTGCAAATAGGTGTGGTATTTGTCCTATGGCAAATAGGGCTGCTTATGTCTGAAATAGCTAATGTTTGGAGTAATTGCGCTCAGGTAAGTGGGTGTGAAGGTGCCCCAATTCACCTTTCTTCCTTATCCCTTCTCTTCTCCCTATTTAGGGTTAATTTTTAATATGATCCTATGGTTTAATTAGAGGTTTCCTTCATAAACAAAATTCTGGTTTTTATTAAGGTTTCCATTTTGTGGATTTCTTTCCTAAAATCAAACTTTCTATCAATTCTCTTTTGATCAAATAAGGAAACCTAGGGTTTTTACCATAGGTTTGTATTAGGATTTAACCTTAGTTCTAATCGAACTACGTGGACTTTGATCCATGTATTTCGTTGCATGGTACGTAGGCGCTCTTCGTGAGGCTCAAGTCCGTTCTAGGATCCAAGCATCCTAGGTTTATTTTTGTTTTCTTTTCTTCTTTTTCTTTTTCTGTGTTTATGTGCTTATTATGCATGGATGGATGAATGAAATATATGATATGCATGCAATTCTTGTGATGATATACTTGCTGATTTTTGTATGGAAAGATCTTAATTTAGCCCAAATGAACTGAGAGACCGAAAGGGTGACATGGGTGCCTATAGGCTTTGCCTAGAACCTTCCCATGTCATAACTTAGCCTCCGAATCCCCGATTTCTTTGGTTTTCAAAAGATTGGTTTTTGCCTTTCCTTTTTTATGGAGTCATTCAAATTGTTTTCCTAAAACAAACTATTTTTAGGGTTTTCCTTGTTTCCTTTAAAAAATAAGGTGGCGACTCCTTTCCTTTTTCTTTTTCAAACCCATTTTCTTTCAATCCCTTATGGGCCCAATTTCCGGGGTTCACAGTTTGGCGACTCCACTGGGGATTTGTGGGCTAGACTCTATAAAGTTTAAATGGGCTAGGTTAATTTCTTATGTTTAATTAAAATCAATCACATTGCATCCGCTTGATTGTGTGCTTTCATTTATTGCATTGTGTGCGCAAACTCTTGCATGTTAGGATCGATGTCCCTCGATGTATCCTTGCCAACGATCGGCCTAGTCTCAACCTTGGTTTTCCCGATTCCATGTGTTGGGGCGAAAGCTATCAACCTCTCTTGCCTAGTACCCTTGGGCTTGCCCTTGGGTATATTAAATGAGTTAATCACGTACTGCTGGACCCACGCGGCGTTCCTGATGCCACATGTGGTTAGGTATAAGGATTGCTCAAGCAAGTGAAGGACCCTAGCCTACCCTTATCATTAGTCCATATAGACAGACTTGTAGGACACTACGGTCTCACCTTTATGCACCCACAATTGTTTGTAATGATGCTATGCCGTGTTTGTGGTGTGAGGCTTTATATCTTATGCCCTTAATATAGACCTTTAAACCCTAGCCTTCGTTAAGGCCATGGGTTAGGAGGAATAAATTAAGGAAATAGGATGTAAAGCTATGTTTGTGATGTGCTAGTCCTAGGGGATTAATTAAACCTAATTGAAGGACTCTATGCCCTATTCTTTAAAACATACCCTTAATCCATGACCCCTGTAAAGGTAATTGGATAAAAGGAATGAATTAATTGAACATGGTGTAGAAACCGAATTCATTAAGGAAAATATGGAGGTTTAGGACAGATCCTTAGGCTAAAGGTTAAAACTTTTCTATCCATAGACGTGCTGGCTTGGATCCGCAATCCACAAGGGCGTCTAGTGAGTGTTGAGTCTACCCATCAGACAGACATGGCCGACGAAAGAACTAGTGAGGGGCACTTTGACCTTGAGGCTTGCCTGAAAGCCATCATGGCCAAGCTTGACCATACCGCCGAGACATCCGATACCGCATTGAAAATGGCTCAAGAGAACCAACAGAAGATGGTGGATCTTGAACAAAATGGCTCTAAGGCCCATTCCTCGGGTATACCTCATGGGGCTGGCACCGAAGAGGGACCTCAATCCAATGAGAACACCAAGACAAGGGGGGAAAGTAGCTCGAAACCTGAGGTCACCAACCTAGAAGGGGAAGCCAAGGGGAAAGGTACTAGCAGTGATTCCGTGTTAGCTAGCAAGGTAGAAGCTTTGGAGAGAACCATAAAAGGGATTCGTAGGGCTGATGACATGGTCGATGTGCGGACTCTATCCCTGTTTCCAACGGCTCGTATTCCACTACAATTCAAGATGCCGGAGTTAGAAAAGTTCGATGGGACGGGTTGCCCTAAGACTCATTTGAAGATGTACGTGCGAGCTATGCACCCTCGAGGGGCTACTGACGAGCTTTTAGCTCAAATGTTCCATGAAACCTTGGCCACTTCTGCTTTGAAATGGTTCTTATCCTTGGATGAGAATAGAACCCGGACTTGGGAAGACATATGCAATGAGTTTTCAGAGCACTACAAGTATAACACAGAGGTGGACGTTACTCGAAGGGACCTAGAAACTACCAAGCAAGGGGCTCATGAAACTTTCTCCGCTTACATTACAAGGTGGAGACAAAAGGCGTCGAGAATGACGGATAGGCCGAATGAAGGAGGACCAAATTCAGTTAGTGGTTAAGAACCTGCTGCCCGTGTATCACAAGCACCTATTTGCCCACTATTTCCCAAATTTCAAAGCTCTCATTGGGGCTGGCACGCAGGTTGAAGATGCTATCAATGATGGGACAATCAAGACTGAGGAAGTGAGGAGTCGCAAGACAAACTTTACTGGGAAGAACAATGCCGAGGTCAACACCATAACTCAACCAATCCAACCCTTTTCTCTCAATGATGTCAACCCACCTCGCCAATTCACTGACCTATTCATGCCACTCGAAAGAGTCCTTGAAAAGCTCATAAGTCGTGACCTATTGAAGCCACTCGACCCAAGACCTCCACCAAATCCCTTACCCAAGAGCTACAATGAGAATGAGTACTGCAAGTACCACCAATCCAAAGGCCATGCCACTAATCGCTGTATTCGCCTTCGCCACCAAGTCCAAGACCTCATTGACAAGCAAGTCATTTCACCACCAACCCGTCCAAATGTCACCCGTAATCCTCTCCCATCACACAACAACACACCCTCACCTAACACCATAAATGCCATTGGGGTTGAATCCTCTCGCCCTCGCCATCCCATAAGACAATACACTCCGCTCTCCATGACCTTAACCCGTCTCTTCACCATTTGCCGCAATAACAGCCTTATCATGCCACTTCCACCAAAGCCAAGACCATCAACCCCTCACCAATATTGCCAATACCATCGTGCACCCGGCCATGACACCGAGGCTTGTTCTATACTAAAGAAGATCATCCAAGACCTCATTGACCAAAAGGTTTTGTTGTTGCCAAAGAAATCTATCCAACAAGAGCTGAAAGAAAGATATGAAGCAGGGGATCCTCAGGTTGGCCTATTAGGTGAAGCGTCGGGGAAATATGATTACTATGTGCTGTACTCAAGCCCAAGTCCGATATCAGATGAGCCGATAGTCCCTTAGGTTGGGATGACTTGCCGACAGAGATGGAGAGCATCGACATGATAGAATGGGATGACTTGATGAATGACTCCGAGGAAGTCCATGACATATGGGCTAGCGATGATGAGTTGGACCATATAACCAGAGGGGGTCGTCATTTCAAGCCCCCCCACCTAGAATCTGAAAATCCGTTGGAAGATTTGGAAGGGCAGAGGCGTCCTAGCTTGCAAGAAGAAGAGGATGAAGTGCTTAGGCAGCTGAAGAAGACCAATGCCAACATTACTATTTGGGGCTTGCTCATGGCCTCGCATAAGCACAGACAGACCGTGTTGAAACTGTTGAATCAGATACAAGTGCCTGTTGACACATCCCCCGAGGGATTGGTACATTTGGTGAATCCAACTCCCAAGAACTCAACCATCGTGTTCACCGATGTAGACCTACCTAAAAGCGGGTTGAGCCATTCTCAAGCTCTCTATGTGACCGTTGACACTATGGGGAAGAGGGTTCCCACCGTTCTTATCGACAATGGGTCCGCACTGAATGTATGTCCTCTCCGAACTGCCACTGTTTTGGGTTTGGGACCCACTGATTTCACGCCATCCGGGCAGACCGTAAGAGCTTATGACAACACCCGCCGAGAAGTAATAGGGGTAGTTACTTTGCCTCTTATCATGGGACCCACTGAATTTAGGGTGGAATTCCAAGTGTTGGATGTGCCGTCATGTTTCAACTTGCTGTTGGGCCGACCTTGGATCCATCCTGCTGGGGCTGTGCCATCTTCACTCCATCAAAAGGTGAAGTTTCCTTATGAAGGAGCCATAGTAACGCTTCAAGGGGACTATGAATTGAAACTCGCAGGTGTGCCTATATGTGAGATACAACCCGAATCAACAGCGATACCGCTATCTGGGTTTGACTATGTCCAATGCATTGAGAAAGAGCTCGAAAAGGGTGAATTAATACCCTTAGACTTTTGCCCCCATGGCAATTTGCACGTTGGTGAAATCATGAGAAGAATGAGTTTCTTTCCTGGCATGGGGCTAGGGCGTCGCCAACAAGGGATCCCTAACTCTGTTCAGAGCCGTGTCACCTCATATACTTTTGGGTTAGGATATGAGCCCTCCAAAAATGATTATGCGGAAATACTGAAGAGGAACAAAGAGAAAGTAAGAGCCAAAGCTGAGGGAAGGGTGCCAGACCTGAAGATCTCGCCATATCGACCTACTTTGAATGGTTACTTCGTCAAAGAAGGGGATGATTTTCTATATTGCGGGTTTCCAGAGCCCACCTTTGACCAAGCTACCAAGATCCGAGTTCCAGGTTTTGAAATCTTCTTCACCGAATGGTATCCAATCACAGTTGAAATGGTGGATGATGAAGCCATCAATGATGAGTTCTGGGAAAAGAAAGAGGAAGACTGGGCAGAGAACCTTGATGCAGGGGCTATGACTGAAATGTTCCAAGACATGATCCTCACCGTGGAAGACTCGACCATTGAAGAACTCCAGGGTTCATCCATTAGCCATGCTACCGTGCCATTCCTGAATTGGTACCTTGAATGTGGTGTCATTGCGGAGATCCATGAAGAAGAAGACCTTGGCCTACCTGATAGCAGCTTGTAGGTGTCTTAGTTTAGTAATATTTCCCTAATTCAATAAGATGTATCTACTTTACTCACTTTGTGGAGTCATAGTATTGATACAGATTTGTTTGTTTTCCTTCTTTCTTTTGTGTGTCATTCCCATTATTCCTAGTCAATAAAGTGTGCTTTCTTTCTCTATATATGCAGTGTCTCTTTTCTCTCCTCTATGGATATTTATGGCATGGATATAGATCCTAGGAACGATGTCCCCCCGGAGCTCGTTGAGCAAAGGAAAAGGGGCGTCACCGAACCTAATATGGATGAATTGGAATCAATCAACTTAGGAACGAATGAATTGCCAAGAATAGTTAAAATTGGGAAAACCCTCTCCCCCGTTGAAAAAGAAAAGATGATCTCCCTCTTGAAAGCCAACATTATGGCTTTTGCATGGTCTTATGAAGACATGCCTGGCATCGACCCCGATATTGTGCAACACTATATCCCCACTAATTCCCTAAAGAAGCCGGTAAAGCAGAAACTCAGAAGATTAAAACCAGAATGGGCTCTAAAAGTAAAAGAAGAGGTAACTAAACAACTAGACGCGGGTTTCCTCCAAGTTGTGGAGTACCCCGAGTGGTTGTCGAATATAGTGCCTGTGCCTAAAAAAGATGGGAAAGTAAGGATGTGTGTCGATTTCCTGAGATCTCAACGCCGCGAGCCCTAAGGATGACTTTCCTTTACCCCATATCGACGTGTTGGTGGATAGTACAGTGGGACATGCACTCCTCTCCTTCATGGACGGATTCTCCGGGTATAACCAGATAAAGATGGCGCCTCAAGACATGGAGAAAACAGCCTTTATCACGCAATGGGGAACGTACTGTTACAAGGTAATGCCTTTTGGCTTAAGAAACGCTGGGGCTACTTACCAAAGAGCAGCTACGACCCTATTGCATGATATGATCCATAAGGAAGTCGAGGTTTACTGTCGATGATATGATCGTGAAGTCCGTGGATAGAGAAGGGCATTTCAAGGCACTAGAGAAATTCCTAGAGCGAGCAAAAAAGTACAATCTCCGTCTCAACCCACAGAAGTGCGCTTTTGGTGTCACTGCAGGCAAGCTATTGGGGTTTATGATCACTCAGAGAGGTATCGAAGTGGACCCAGGGAAGATAAAAGCTATTGTGGAGATGGAGCCGCCTAGCACTGAGAAGCAGATCCGGGGTTTTCTGGGAAGAGTTCAATACATAAGCCGATTCATTGCCAACTTAACCATGGTTTGCGAACCAATCTTCAAATTGCTTAAGAAAGGTGTGCCAAAAGTATGGAACGAAGAATGCCAAGAGGCCTTTGAGACCATTAAGAGATACTTGAGCAATCCTCCAATCTTAGTTCCCCCACGGCAAGGTGCGCCACTTTTGTTATACTTAACGGTCACCGAAACCGCGACGGGAGCTATGTTAGCTCAATATCTCGAAGGGTCTACAAAGGAGAATGCCATCTATTACTTAAGCAAGAAAATGACAGACTATGAAGTGAAGTACAATGCAATTGAAAAGGCTTGTGTGGCACTAGTATGGGCGACGCAGAAACTCCGGCACTACATGATGTCCTTCGAAGTGTTCTTGATAAGTCGCATGGACCCGTTGAAGTACCTGGTAGAAAGGCCAGTATTGTCATTCAGAACTGCTCGATGGTCAATTCTCCTCAATGAATTCGACATCAAGTACGTGAATCAGAAGTCTATCAAGGGAAGCGTCATCGCAGACTACCTAGCCAGCTGTCCGGTGTCATCATCCGCTCCGTTCAACGATCAATTCCCAGATGAGGACGTGCTAGAGATTGGTAGAAAAACTTGGAGAGTATACTTCGATGGGGCAGCCAATAAGAAAGGTTATGGGATAGGAGTCCTGCTGGTCTCACCCGAAGAGGCATTTACACCGTTGGCGGTCAAGTTGGGGTTCGAAGCTACCAACAACATTGCTGAGTATGAGGCCTGTATCCTAGCACTGGAAGCGGCACTTGAATTGGGGATCAAAGAATTAGAAGTGTTCGGGGACTCGGCGCTAATCATTTGTCAGATAAAAGGGGAATGGAAAACTCGAGATGAGAAGCTGCTACCCTACCATGCCTACCTAGAAGCTCTAACCAAGGAGTTCTTAGAGATAGAATTTAACTACCTTTCAAGGAACAAGAACCAGTTCGCCGATGCCTTGGCGACCCTAGCATCCATGGTGGAGATACCTGAAGAGGGAAATGTGAAGCCATTGGTGATAGAGTGCCGAGACAAGCCTGTGTACTGTTGTGCAATCCGAGGAGGAGAGGTAAATGATGGCTGTCCGTGGTTCCATGACATAAAGAAGTTCATTGAAGAAAGGGAATACCCAGAAGGAGCATCTCGTATCGATAGAAAAACCCTAAGGCGGTTGGCGAGTCACTATGTACTTTGTGGAGGAAAGCTATATCGGAGATCATACGACGGGATCCACCTACTGTGTGTCACCGAGGAGGAAGCCGAGCATCTGATTAAAGAAATCCATGAAGGGACAGGGGCTCCGCACATGAATGGCTATATGTTGGCTAAGAAAATCATGAGGCTAGGCTATTACTGGTCTACCATGGAAAGGGACTGCCATGCACATGTCAAGAAGTGCCACAAATGCCAACTGTTCGCCAGTGGACAACATTTGCCTTCTATGCCTTTAACAAGTATGTCGTCACCTTGGCCATTCGCAGTATGGGGGATAGATATCATCGGACAGATCAAGCCAAAGGCGTCAAATGGGCATGAATACATCCTGGTTGCCATCGACTACTTCACTAAATGGGTGGAAGCAGCATCCTTCAAGACCTTGAATTCCAAGAAAGTAGCACAGTTCATACAGCACAGCATCATCTATCGATATGGGGTACCGCATGAAGTTATCTCAGACAATGGCCAGCACTTTCAGAAAGAAACCCATGAGCTCTTGCAAAAGTACGGCATAGTCACCATCTGTCGTCACCATACCGTCCTCAGACTAATGGAGCAGGTGGAAGCAGCTAACAAGAACATCAAGAAGATACTACAGAAGACTGCGGACTCACACACAGACTGGCATGAGAAGTTGCCATTGGCTCTATGGGGTTACAGAACATCAATAAGGTCGTCAACAGGGGCTACCCCTTATTCTCTAGTTTATGGAATGGAGGCCGTGTTGCCAGTTGAATTGGAAGTTCCTTCACTAAGAGTTGCCGTGGAGAGCCAGATAACAGAAGTGGACTGGGTTAAGAGCCGCTATGATGAGTTAGCTTTGCTGGATGAAAGGCGTTTAAGGGCGCTGTATCATGTTCAGGGGTATCAACGGAGAGTTGCCAGAGCATTCAACAAGCATGTCAAAGATCGAGGTCTAAAGAAAGGGGATGTAGTGCTGAAAGAAATCAGAGCTCCAGTGTTCGATCCGCGGGGAAAATTCAAGCCAAGTTGGGGTGGGCCATACATTATCAAAGAGATATTGCCAGCAGGGGCTGTTCGCCTCATGGATTTAGATGGAATTGAGTTCGCTCGTCCAACTAATTTGGATCAATTGAAGAAATATCATGTTTGAAGCCTGCTAGGTTGAAAACCCGTAAGGGCGGCCTAGGCAAAAGTTAAGGCATAAGAACTACGTAAGACCTGATTCTCCATTCAAAAACAAAAAAAAAACAAAAAAAACAAAAAAAAAAACAAAAAAAAAAGAAGAAAAAAAAAACCATGGAGATACGTAGGCAACCCATAAAGTTACCTTGGGTGCGGTCTAAATCAAACAAGAAAATCCCAAATTTGATTTATTATTGGCAATTTATTCAAAACTAAAATTGATTGACATAGCAATTCATTGGTATTAAGTAAAAGAACTATAAATATGCCATAAATATCCTATTCTATTGAGTCTTCAGTTTTTCTTGGGCTTCTTTGCAGCTCGCTCCTCAGCTTTCTTCTTCTCTCTTTCATGTCTTCTTTTCTTCCTCAAGTCATGTTCATAAGCTGCTGTCACTGCTTCCATAATATCTTCTCTGCAAGATCCAAGTTCATTGTTCTTGATAAGTCCAAAAATCCTTTCTCTTCGAGTAGTCTCTCTCTCACCTAAATTGCTTTTCAACCATTCCTTATACTCGGGGCTCATCATATACGGACCATCAGTATTTGTCACTTGAGTCAGTGTCAGCTTTCTAGGCCATCGGTCCTTCGCCCAAGTCACTACAGAAAGACCCGCGGGCACTACAGGATAGTCACCTTTCAAGGAAGTGGGTATGGTTTGCATGGCGCCCATCTGACGCAGAACCCTTGAAGGCCAATAAAAGGAAGTAGACCTCAGTCCTATGAGTCTCACCATGGCGCATCCAGAAGTCCGCAGAAGCACCTGGTCACTGCAGCCCCATATGAATACAAACCACTTGACACTCCTCCAAGAAAGGGTTTGGAAGTAACCTAGCCAATCTCTCAATGAAAATTGCCCAGGTAGTTCAATGCGGCGAAGGCAGTAATGCTGGGGCTTGTATGGTGTAATGGCAACTGGTGACAAGAAATTCAGTCTTTCAAGCAACCACATCTGCAGTAGAATGGGGCTACCTCCTAAAGGAACCTTTGGGTCCTCATGAGTTTTATCCAAGCCATTCAGGGTTTCAGCTAGCACCATGGGAATCAAGTTATGGCCCTTGGCAAGGAGAGGAATCAAGTCACAGATTTGAATGGGAACATGTGGAGTACCAGTGGAAATAAGAAAACGACCAATGAGGCAAAAGGCAAGAGCATGCTTAATAGGAAAGGTAAAATTCAGAATACCTTTACTATCACAAGCTAAAAAAGAGGTTGCCAATTTCATCAAGTCTACCATATGGTCCTTTACAAACGTAGAGGCATATTGTGAGTGAATCCCAAGTAGATTGGAGAAAGAAGTAAGAAAGCTTGGGCGAGGAGTAGGGAGAATGAAAGGACCTACCGTTGAAACTCCATACAATGCACAGAATTCCTCCATGGTTGGGCACAGTTCTTCATAGTTGAAGCGGAACACATGAACTTGAGGATCCCAAAAATATGTAGCAGCAGTCAAGAGGTTCGTTTCAAGCCTCACATGCCTCAAGGAGAGCAATGGATCCAAGCCAAAGCACTTGAACTCAGATTTTGCTTCAGCACTCATAACTCTCAAAAACCCTCCTAAAAATTTGTCTAGAGCCTCCATAATTTCTAATGAATGAATACAAGTAGGTTTAGGAACCTATTGGATGTGTTTTTATAGGGAAAAGGTCACAAGTCCAAGTTCAAATAGGAAAAAACCCATCAGAATAGGAAGTTTCCTATTCAAAGTGGGATTTCCGCTTCGGGCTCGGGTAACCACCCAGGCCTGGGCGGCTAGCCTCCTGAGGCCTGGTGGTCACCCAAGCCACCTTGTTTTGGCTTTCTCCCTCGTTTTGTCTCGCCTTGATGCGTGATCAAACCTCCTTCCAAATGAGATATTCAACACTTTTTGAGCTTAAAATCAATCAAATTCCATCTTGAAATCAATTCCTTGAATTGATTTTATGTTCAAAAGGGTTGAATATATTTCCCCTGTGTCATGCCAACTCAAGTGACAATGTGTTAAGTCACTTTCCTTTTGCACCATGCCTGTTCAATCTTGATAAATTGATCATATATCCTCATTTCAAATCTTGATTTTTCATCCTCCTTGGTTGAATATATTCATCACTTGAATGTGTTCTTCCATTTCAAAAGTGTATTCACCTTTTGAATATGCTTCTCAGTTTCAAATTCTCATTCTCTATCATACTTGGTTGAATATATTCATCACTTGAATATATTCTTCCATTTCAAAAGCATGTTCACCCATTGAATATGCTTCCTAGTTTCAAATCCTCATTGTCACTTACTTGGTTAAGTATATCCATCGTTTGAGTATACTTCTCCATTTCAATGGTATGTTCATCACTTGAACATACTTCTCAGATCATTTGTTACTTACTTGGTAAAATATATTCATCGCTTGGGTATATTTCTCCATTTCAATGGTATACTCATCACTTGAGTATACTTCTCAGATATTTTGCCACTTACTTGGTTAAGTATATCCATCGCTTGGGTATATTTCTCCATTTCAATGGTATGTTCATCACTTGAACATACTTCTCAGATTATTTGTCACTTACTTGGTTAAATATATTCATGACTAGAATATATTTCTCCATTTCAATGGTGTACTCATCACTTGAGTACACTTCTCAGATTATTCTCTATCTTACTTGCTTAAGTATATCCATCGCTTGGATATATTTCTCTATTTCAATGGTATGTTTATCACTTAAACATACTTGTCACTTACTTGGTTAAGTATATCCATCACTTGGATATATTTCTCTATTTCAATGGTATGTTTATCACTTAAACATACTTGTCACTTACTTGGTTAAGTATATTCGTGACTAGAATATATTTCTCCATTTCAATGGTGTACTCATCACTTGAGTACACTTCTCAGATTATTCTTATCTTACTTGGTTAAATATATCCGTCGTTTGGATATATTTCTCCATTTCAATGGTATGCTCATCACTTGAGTGTACTTCTCAGCTTACTTGGTTAAATATATCCATCACTTGGATACATTTCTCCATTTCAAAAGTATGTTCATCACTTGAACGTACTTCTCAGTCTTTTTCAATCATTAAGTATACTCATCACTTGAGTATATTTCTCAGCATCTTTTTCATCACTTGGGTAAATATGTTCGTGACCTGAATATATTTCTCCATTTCAAAAGTACACTCATCACTTGAATACACCTCTCAGATTATTCTTATCCTACTTGGTTAAGTATATCCATCGCTTGGGAATATTTCTCCATTTCAATGGTATGTTCATCACTTGAACATACTTCTCAGATTATTACTTGGTTAAATATATTCATCACTTGAATATATTTCTCCATTTCAATGGTATACTCATCACTTGAGTATACTTCTCAGTTCATTCTCTATCTTACTTAGTTAAATATATTCGTGACCTGAATATATTTCTCATTTTTCAAAAGTATGTTCATCACTTGAACGTACTTCTCAGTCCTTCTCAATCATTAAGTATCCTCACCACTTGAGTATACTTCTCAGATTTCATTCTCAGATTACTTGGTTAAATATATTCGTGACCTGAATATATTTCTCCATTTCAATGGTATACTCATCACTTGAGTATACTTCTCAGATATTTTGTCACTTACTTGGTTAAGTATATCCATCGCTTGGATATATTTCTCCATTTCAAAGGTATGTTCATCACTTGAACGTACTTCTCAGATTTCATTCTCATCACTTAGTCAAATATATTCGTGACTAGAATATATCTTTCCATTTCAAAAGTATGTTCATTCGTAGTGGCTTGAATATGCTTCTCTTATCAATTCTCAACCCTCAGTGGTTTAAGTATACTCATGACTTGAGTACACTTCCTTATTTCAGTCTCAAGTTTTCAACCTCCCATCATTGTTGGTATTAGTGTGTGATTTCTCCGGGCTTTTTGGCCAAAAATGGGTTGTTCTTTATCATTGGTTCACAAGTGTAACTTGTTCGCCAATGAGGGGCTTCTATCACACCCCATTTTTGCACCACCTTACTAGGGCTCATCATTTCATGCATGTTTTTGTTTTGTTTTTGAGTCTAGTCACTTGCATTAGTTTTCTAGAGTCACAAGGACAATGGATATGAATTTTGGTTCAAATTGGAGTTGATCTTGAGGGATAATAAGAGCTTTTGTGACTTGAGGGGCATAATCGTCTTTTAAGTCCCAAACTTTTCATTTGACCTTGAAATGATCTCCAAATTGTCAATTGGAGTTCATATGGATGCATAAGAGGTATTTCTAGGTTCAATTTGGTAAGTCAATGGCTCGGGATTAAAATGGCTCGATGTAGTTCAAGTTGGTTAATTGACCCTTCCTTGGGTTAGCTCTAATTGACTCACAATTACCAACCAAATCTTTTCAAATTGACTTTCATTAGTCATCATTTTACCCTCAAAAGTGTTTCATGAAGTTCAATTTTGATATGGCCTGATGATGAGTTTAGTGTGGTTATTTACGGACTATCCTTGAAGAATTAGTGCGAATCACAGCATGAGATTTTTGGTTAAAATGAAAAGAAAATTATTTTATTAAATTAGCCATTTTTATCATGACACTAACACGTGTACGTATGTGATGAGTGTGTGTACGCACATACGATACATGTGCATGCGTGTTAGCGGTCAGTCTCCCAATTTTTATAAAAGACAATTTCCTTTTCCTATTCAGATTAGAAGTCTTTTATCATTATAAAATACCTTTTGATTATTCTCCAAAGAAACCTAGTCCAGGAAGGAAAGGGAAACTCCAGATTTCAGCTATAAATACTCTCTTAATGTCTTTAAACAAGGGGGAGGAGAAGAGGGTTTGGAGGGAGTGAAATTCGTCATAATTCAGCAGCAGATTTTCTGAAAACCAGCAGTCGTATTTTAATCATAACTTTTTCATCCGAAGTCAGAATTTGATGAAATTGGTCTTGTTAGAAAGATAATTCAATTCTCTACAACTTTGTATTTCACAAGCTTTGTCCAAATCTAACGTTTTCATACCCAAAAACGCGATTGAAGTTGCTGCTGCTGCAAAGTGACGAAAATCACTTTTCTTTTCTCTTGTTCTCTTTTTGTTTTCTATTTCTTTTCAAAGTTGAGTGAGTTTTGATCTCTTTGCTGTGATACCACTTTGACAAAGAGGAGGATTCGTGTTGGTTTGATTCACTCTAAAGACCTGAGGAGCCACGAACAATTACAAACACAAGGGGAGCCACTTTATGCATTAATACTTTAGTGTTTGAGAGAGAATAAGGTATTCTCCTTCTCTATTCAAGCTTAAACTAGGTTTTCATATGGGTTAGGCTTATTGCATGTTAAAAGTAGCCTTTTTTATCATGTATTAACACTCTAGCTAGTTAATATACATGGAATATCTATTGTTTATCTACTGTTTAGCATGCTTTAGGGCTGTCCTTTATGTTTCAATGCATAGTTATGATTCTTGTGCTCCTGTTTGTCCTTGTGCTAGGATTAGTGTCATTGCATGTTAGAGTTAGGATTTTCATCATGTTATATTGCTTTAGTTAGTTAATATGCATGATATAATTTCTGTTTAGTTTGGTTTTAGCATGATTAAAGTATGTCTTGTGAGTTTTTAAGCATATTTGTGAGTTTAGGGTTTTAGAGTCATTGTTTCGTGTTTGTTTTCATATAGCATGATAAAGTAGACTTTTTTATTGGTTTTTCTTCGTGTTTGCTGTATATGTTTTTCATATGGAGTAAACATGATAGTTTTGTATGCATGTTAGTATGTTTTAGGGTTTTTATGCATGATATGGTTCTAGGAATATGTTAGGACTTATTATTGTTCGCTGTTTTTGCTATTGGCATGCTTAGTGGATGATTTTAGGTCATAATACTATTCTGTCCAGATTTGCATGTTGGTGTTTTTGCATGGTTTTGAGCACTTGTAAGGGTGCAAATAGGTGTGGTATTTGTCCTATGGCAAATAGAGCTGCTTATGTCTGAAATAGCTAATGTTTGGAGTAATTGCGCTCAGGTAAGTGGGTGTGAAGGTGCCCCAATTCACCTTTCTTCCTTATCCCTTCTCTTCTCCCTATTTAGGGTTAATTTTTAATATGATCCTATGGTTTAATTAGAGGTTTCCTTCATAAACAAAATTCTGGTTTTTATTAAGGTTTCCATTTTGTGGATTTCTTTCCTAAAATCAAACTTTCTATCAATTCTCTTTTGATCAAATAAGGAAACCTAGGGTTTTTACCATAGGTTTGTATTAGGATTTAACCTTAGTTCTAATCGAACTACGTGGACTTTGATCCATGTATTTCGTTGCATGGTACGTAGGCGCTCTTCGTGAGGCTCAAGTCCGTTCTAGGATCCAAGCATCCTAGGTTTATTTTTGTTTTCTTTTCTTCTTTTTCTTTTTCTGTGTTTATGTGCTTATTATGCATGGATGGATGAATGAAATATATGATATGCATGCAATTCTTGTGATGATATACTTGCTGATTTTTGTATGGAAAGATCTTAATTTAGCCCAAATGAACTGAGAGACCGAAAGGGTGACATGGGTGCCTATAGGCTTTGCCTAGAACCTTCCCATGTCATAACTTAGCCTCTGAATCCCCGATTTCTTTGGTTTTCAAAAGATTGGTTTTTGCCTTTCCTTTTTTACGGAGTCATTCAAATTGTTTTCCTAAAACAAACTATTTTTAGGGTTTTCCTTGTTTCCTTTAAAAAATAAGGTGGCGACTCCTTTCCTTTTTCTTTTTCAAACCCATTTTCTTTCAATCCCTTGTGGGCCCAATTTCCGGGGTTCACACTTGGGTATTTGGACGGCTCGTTTGAGAAAGCTGTAACTTTGAGAAGGCTGAAAATTTTCAGACGGCTCGTTTAAGACGGCTGAAACTTTCAGACGGCTCGTTTGAGACGGCTGAAACTTTCAGACGGCTCGTTTAAGACGGCTGAAAATTTCAGGCGGCTGAAAGTCAACTTTGAGACGGCTGAAAGTCTGAAGTAAACGAACCCAATTTATACCTTCTCTGGAATTTTCAGTAGCCTCATTTCAGACGGCTGAAAGGATATTTCAGACGGCTGAAAGGATATTTCAGACGGCTGAAAGCCTCGTTCTGACAGAATAACGGCTAGTTTTTAAGCCCCAAAAAGTGCTCTAACGGCTCTATTTTTGAAAGGGCTGCTACCAAACGGTCATAAACCATCCAAGGCTATATAAATGGTGTCTCAAACACTTTGGGATGATGCATCAACAAAAGGAAAATGATTATACTCTTCATATCCATTATCAAGCCTTAGATCCACAACTTGAGCTTTCATTGTTGATATCATATTAGATTGAGCTTAATTCTTCACTCACCCTATCAAGAGGGATTTGTTGTTGTACTAAATTCATATCTATCTTTGTGAGAGGTTGAGGGTTGGGCATAACTCTTGTTGAGCAAAGGGAATTAGTTTATTGTAAAGGTTTGATCTACACCCGCAAGTAGATTGGTGTAAGGTTTGATCTCCACCCGTGAAGGAGATTGGTTAGTGGATTTGGAATCCTCAAGCGGAGTTCTTGAGGCGAGGACGTAGGCGGGAGAGCCGAACCTCGTTATATCTTGTGTTTGATTTCTCTAACTCTCTCTCATTTATTTGCTTTCATTAAGTGTGCTATTTGCATCATTGTTTAATTTACTTTATTTGCAAAAATTTTTAAAGTTCCATTTATTTTGCATCAACCCAATTCACCCCCCCTCTAGGGTTGATTATTTGGGCCAACAATTGGTATCAGAGCAGGGCTCTAATTTTGATTTGAAATCTTCACTAGAGTTAAGATCATGTCAAAATATTTTGGAGCTCTTATTGTCGAAGGTCAATCGACCCTAAGGCCACCTTTATTTAATGGCTTTCTATATAATTTTTGGAAAATAAAAATGAGAATTTTTATTCAAGCCTCCAACTATGAAGTATGGAAGGTTATTGAAAATGGACCCCATATACTCACAAAGACCCAAGAACAATGGGATGATAATGACAAGAGACTCATGGAAATCAATGCTAAAGCTATGAATCTTCTATATTGTGCACTTGCTCCAAATGAATTTAGTAAAATCTTTAGGTGCACTAGCGCCAAAGAAATATGGGATGCACTAGAGGTTTCCTATGAAGGAACACCTCAAGTTAAAGAGGCCAAAATTAATACGCTTATATGTGAATATGAATTATTTAGAATGAAGGAGTATGAGACTATTTCCAATATGTTTACTCGCTTCAATATTATTGTTAATTCATTGAGCTCTCTTGGCAAAACCTATACTAACTCGGAATTGGTGAGAAAGATACTTAGGTGTCTTCCTAAAGCTTGGGATTCTTTGACCACCTCCATTCTTCAAGGAAGGGATCTCAACAATATGAGCTTAAGTGATCTAAATGGCAACCTTACAACATATGAACTCACTATGAAAGCTCGTGAAGTTGTTGAAGAAGATAGTGACTCAAGTAAAGCATCAAGCAATAAAGATGTAGCTCATTTTTGCTTCATGGCACAAGAAGAGGAGGTAAACTCTAATCTTGATGAATCCTCTTATTATGAAGAGTTTCAAATTTCTTTTGATGAGTTACTTGAAGAATGCGAGAAACTTGCTCATAAAAATATTGTTTTGAAAAAGAAAAATTCTTTTCTCTCAAATGTTATTGAAAATTTGAATAATCTTAATGACAATTTGAAGAGACAAAATAAGCAAGATATTTTGAAAAATCAATATTTATTATGCTTTCAAAAAGAAACTATTTCTTTAAAAGAAAAGATTGATAATTTGACCCCTACCTTGACCAAGTTTTCAAATGGTAAAGAAAATTTTGATAAAACTTTGGGGAATCAAAGATGTATTTTTGACAAAACCAATTTGGAAAAATCTTACTTAAACTCTTTTGTCAAAATAAAACGAATTTGGAAGCCTAAAAGGGGCTATAATTCTAAGTAGTAATCCTCATGGACCCAAAATGGTTTGGGTACCAAAGAAAGTTGCATAATCTTGTTTTGTAGGTATGCAACCTCAAGCATGAGCTTAATGAAATTATGGGAGGTAAATTCAATTCATATTCATGAACTCCCAAGGAATGATGCTTGAGCCTCAAAAGGTAGAAACCTTATGATAAGGTGATATTGGTAAGCATTTCCTCTTTATTTATAAAAAGTTTTATTTTTTGAAGAGTGTAAGCATAAACTTGCCAAGAGTGCTATAATTATAAAAATCAAATCAATGCATGATGATAATGTTTTGCATATTTATCCATTGATTTGGATATGTACTCTTTTGATGAGATTGATGCATGAAATGACTAATATTGCATATATCTTTCTATAAGTCTATTGTGCTTCAATGCTTAAAATTATAAATTAAAAAATAAAAATAATAAAAATAAAAAATCATGCTAGCCCAAGGTTTCTCTTCACAATTGATATTTATTCTTTTCAAAATCTTGGCTTATATGCACATTATAAACCCTAAAGCATGATCCACATGATGATTTTGATGCTATTCATCGCTAGACTTGTTGATATTTTGAATCTCATGTGTGGCATGAATTTTTATGAGCTTAAATGTACATTCTCTTGGTATTATGACTATATATATATATATATATATATATATGAACATCATTCTTTTTTATGATGTCAAAGGGGGAGAAATTATAATGATTGATGTTATATTCTCTTTGTACATGATGAGTATATGATTTAGGGGGAGAATATGAGCTTAATGTAAAAATGCATGATGATCTTACTTTTGATATTTTTTTGTTATCATGCACACATTAAATGGTATAGATGCTTATTGATGATAGCCATTGGTATTATTGCATACTTTATTATTGGTATCATTATGCATATTGTTAGGGGGAGCATGAAAATTGTATTTATTTATTAACCTCTAACAATTTTAATGCTTATTATTTTATGATCAACATCAATAGTTTGTCATCATCAAAAAGGGGGAGATTGTTAGCCTCAAGGTTTCATTCCATGAATATTTTATGATTTTGATGATAACAAAGCATTGATGGTTATGGACTAATGTTTATCATTTAAGTTGATCATTATAAGCTAGGTTTTTCTATGCTCAAATGTGAAAAGAAAGCCAAAGAAATCTAGAAAAGAAAGGAGCCTCAAAGAAGAGAAGATTCCAACTCTCAAAGAACCCCATGAAGTGAAGACTTGAAGATATTGAAGTCTTGGGTATTTGGACGGCTCGTTTGAGAAAGCTGTAACTTTGAGAAGGCTGAAAATTTTCAGACGGCTCATTTAAGACGGCTGAAACTTTCAGACGGCTCGTTTGAGACGGCTGAAACTTTCAGACGGCTCGTTTAAGACGGCTGAAAATTTCAGGCGGCTGAAAGTCAACTTTGAGACGGCTGAAAGTCTGAAGTAAACGAACCCAATTTATACCTTCTCTGGAATTTTCAGTAGCCTCATTTCAGACGGCTGAAAGGATATTTCAGACGGCTGAAAGCCTCGTTCTGACAGAATAACGGCTAGTTTTTAAGCCCCAAAAAGTGCTCTAACGGCTCTATTTTTGAAAGGGCTGCTACCAAACGGTCATAAACCATCCAAGGCTATATAAATGGTGTCTCAAACACTTTGGGATGATGCATCAACAAAAGGAAAATGATTATACTCTTCATATCCATTATCAAGCCTTAGATCCACAACTTGAGCTTTCATTGTTGATATCATATTAGATTGAGCTTAATTCTTCATTCACCCTATCAAGAGGGATTTGTTGTTGTACTAAATTCATATCTATCTTTGTGAGAGGTTGAGGGTTGGGCATAACTCTTGTTGAGCAAAGGGAATTAGTTTATTGTAAAGGTTTGATCTACACCCGCAAGTAGATTGGTGTAAGGTTTGATCTCCACCCGTGAAGGAGATTGGTTAGTGGATTTGGAATCCTCAAGCGGAGTTCTTGAGGCGAGGACGTAGGCGGGAGAGCCGAACCTCGTTATATCTTGTGTTTGATTTCTCTAACTCTCTCTTATTTATTTGCTTTCATTACGTGTGCTATTTGCATCATTGTTTAATTTACTTTATTTGCAAAAATTTTTAAAGTTCCATTTATTTTGCATCAACCCAATTCACCTCCCCTCTAGGGTTGATTATTTGGGCCAACATAAGGAAACCTAGGGTTTTAACCATAGGTTTATATTAAGTTTTAACCCTAGTTCTAATCGAACTACGTGGACTTTGATCCATGTATTTCGTTGCATGGTACGTAGGCGCTCTTCGTGAGGCTCAAGTCCGTTCTAGGATCCAAGCATCCTAGGCTTCTTTTTGTTTTGTTTTCTTTTTCTTTATTTTCTGTTTTATTTGCTTATTATGCATGGATGGATGAATGAAATATATGATATGCATGCAATTCTTGTGATGATATACTTGCTGATTTTTGTATGGAAAGATCTTGATTTAGCCCAAATGAACTGAGAGACCGAAAGGGTGACATGGGTGCCTATAGGCTTTGCTTAGAACCTTCCCATGTCATAACTTAGCCTCCGAATCCCCGACTTCTTTGGTTTCCAAAAGACTGTTTTTGCCTTTCCTTTTTAAACATGGAGTCATTCAAATTGTTTTCTTAAAACAAACTATTTTTAGGGTTTTCCTTGTTTCCTTTAAAAAATAAGGTGGCGACTCCTTTTTCTTTTTCAAACAAACCAATCTTTTCGCCAATCCCTCGTGGGCCCAATTTCCGGGGTTCACACATTGACTTGTTCTTGGACAAATTCAGGGAATTGGGAAGCCATTGGGCATTCACTTATGAAGTGAGCACGGCTAGAACATAAAGCACATTCTTCTTGTAAGGTGGGAGGCTGAGAAGATGTTGTAGGGATTTGTCCTATGGACAACAATTGATCAAGCTTTTTAGATAAAGCATCCACTTTCCCATAGATATCTATAGAGTGCCCTACTTCATAGATACCTCCTCTCTTTTAAGAACTAGAAGATGTTGATTTTTCACTCCTAGAGGCCGCAACATGTTGAAAAGAATTCTCACTAAGGTTCTCAAACAATTCCTAAGCCTCATTTCACTTTTCATCATGAAAGTCCCACCACAAGAGGCATCCACCATTTGACGGTGATTTGTGGATAAACCATTATAAAAGCATTGAACCAGTTGCCACTTGGGCACTGCATGGTGAGGACATTTATGAATGAGGTCTTTAAATCTCTCCCAAGTCTCATGAAATTGCTCACCATTGAGTTGTGAGAAACTCGTGATAGCTCGTCGAATTTGGTTGGTCTTGCCTATGGGAAAATACTTCTTTAAGAATTCTTGTTGCATTTGTTCCCACGTTGAAATTGTGTTGCCTTCTAAGGAGTTAAGTCAATTTTTGGCATCATCCTTAAGTGAGAATGGAAACAACCTCAATCTAAGACTATCATCAGAAAAATTTGGGAATTTGACTGTAGAATAGATTTCAAGGAATTCATCGAGATGCTCATAGAGGTTTTCATTTCTCAGTCCGTAGAAAGATGGAAGCATTTGGATCACACTGGACCTAATCTCATATTGAGCAGCGGCTACAGTGGGTAGCCGAATGCAGGAAGGTGATGTGTATGTGGAGGGGGTGAAGTCCCTCAATGGCTTGGGCAGGTCTTAGTTTTCTGTACTCATGATTTTAGTTGTACCAATAGTCTTATTAGATTGTGAAGACAGTCTAATAGTCCTAAGGGTGTACTCCATCTCAGAGTCAAAGGGTACTAAGTTAGGAAACAAAGAACGACATCCATGCATACAACACCTCAAAACTCTTTTTTTTTTTTTTTTTATTTCATTTTTTTATTATTTTTTTTGTGTGCAACTACAAGAAAACAAGAATAATTACAACAAGGTGATATATTTGAAAGATAAAATGAAATAAATAACTAAAATAAAATAAAACAGGCGGTACAACCGTCCTTGAAAAGAAAAGAAAAGAAAAGAGAGAAAAGATGTGTGTGTGTGTGTGTATATATATATATATCAGTAGGCGGTAAAACTGGCCATAATAATGATAATAATAATAATAATAATAATAATAATAATAATACTAAAATGAAATAAATAAAATAAAATAAAACAGGCGGTACAACCGTCCTTGAATAGTTAGTCAAGTTACGTTAGTTGTCAAATTAGGCAGGCGGTACAACCGTCCTTGAATAGTATTAAAATTTTTTTTCTCTTTTTATTTTTTATTTTTATTTTTTAGCCTAATGTCTGCTTGTCTGTGTAGTCTACCAATTACCTGCACATGAAAAAAAAAAAATTAGTAAAAACAAAAAAAAAAAAAAAATTCTAAACTAAGAATTATAGTAGAATATCAAATCTCTAATTAATGCAATTGCATTGACAGTCCCCGGCAACGGCGCCAAAAATTTGATTGTGTCAAAATCAATTACCCGTAAGATGCAAAAATTTGTATATAGTGGTAGTACGGGTGTCGTACCACAGGGACTGTTTTAGGATTATTTTAATTTTGAAAACTGAATACTAAAATAATTCAAAAAGATGATTTTTGTAGTTTTGAACTCTATGTAAGGCAAGCAAAATAAATTTATATTTTCTTCAGTAAAAGAAATACTTAGGGTCTTGAATCCACCACTAATCTTGTATAAAAATGCTCTTATTGTAACGTGTTTCAAAAAGTTATTATTTGGTATGAGCAAGACTCATTGCAGCTACAAGCCCAATGACATCATCAAGAAAGGTTCTTATACTTGTAAATTAGGCATAACTCATCAAAGATATAGCATGAATCGTCTCACCTACTCTACTCTAAATTAATTTGTGAGCACGACTCATCTTATCTAAGCATGAATTATCTTAATCTCCAAATATATACACAGTCAAAACCATTGCATAACCATTGTATTTAAAATCACAGAAATTAAACACAATTTGAGATAAAAACACTAAAACCAATTGTATCAATAATACAATCCTCCTAGTTATGCAATCCTCATACACAAATAATCAAATCCACAACACAATACAATAAAATACACAATACTTGATTAGGGCTTCATCTCCACCCTAAGACAAAGATTGGTTGGCCATATAGATAACCAAGAACTAGTTTCTCCCCTTAGCCGTCTTTGTACCTCCTCTTCTCCCTTTGTTATGTGAATTCCCTTGATATTTATAGGAGATAGGGAAAGGATCCAGCTGATCCCACAAGTCAAAAGCAATGCCCCTTTTCTTTAAATTCTTGGCTGCCCATGTTCTTACTTTGACAAATTCTGTCAGATTCAGATTTTTGCAAATAAGTCCACTTCCAGCTCATTTTTTACTTGGAAAATGTTTAATAAGGAAATTCCATAAACTAAACAATTGTAGTCCTTTAAGTCTTCTTTCCAAAGCCACCAATTTCACCTAAATCGGATATGGGAATCACAAGTTATGGCCAGATTACCAAAACTTGGTCAATCTGTCCAGATTTGCTGCTGAATTTGGGATCATGAATTTCTTTGCTTAACTTTGAATTTCAGCTGCTCAAATCTTCAAAATTGTTGACCCAACTCTTGTTGCAGCTCCATGAAATTTTAGGCAAGTGAGAAACCCACTTCAAGTTGCATTTATTAGCTTAAGTAGTCCCGATTGTCATCTTTTTTGGTATAAACTCAACAGTCTTGCAATAAATCAAAAACACTTTAAACACACCAAATTAAATATAATAAAATAACTAGAAAATATAAATTAGGGAGTAGTTTCAATGAATATTTTGTGCTTATCAGTGGTCGTAGGCAAAATAATTATTCACAACGTGGTGGTTATAATAATTATTCAGGTGGTCGCAACAATAAAACCACATCATACCACCAGAAGTGGTCCACCAATGAGGCCAAACAAGAAAGAGAGAAAAATAAAAGGCCTGAGCAGTATGAAGATATTTACTTTAGTTATGATATGAAAGGGCATTGGTCGTGTACCTGTCATACGCCTGATCATTTGGTCAAACTTTACCAAGCCTCAATCAAGTAGAAGAGCAAGAAAGTATAAAAAAATTTTATTGATCACAATGACCCCCTGGATATAACTCATTTAGATGTTTCAGACTTCTTTGAAGAGCCTAATGGAAAAATTAACCATTTAATTGGTGATGGAAATGTCCACATCAATTAACGTTATTATTTTTTTTTTCTATTTTCTTATTATCAATAAGAATGTTATTTCATATGCATTTTATTTTCATATTTTATCTATTTGTCTATTTATTTTTATACTTAAATTTATATATTTTCATGAAAAGGTATGGATCTTGATAATGAATTATTCAATTCCGAGATGACTGGTGGAGATATATGTCTAGCAGACAGTGCCACAACGCACACTATCCTTCGAGATAAAAGATATTTTTCAGACATTATATTAGATGAAATTAATGTCAATACAATATCAGGTCCTGCGAACCTAATCAATAGCTCTGGAAGAGCCACAATCATGTTACCTGGTGGAACAAACTTACATATCAACGACGCTTTTGATTCAGTCAGATCTAGAAGAAATCTGCTAAGTTTTAAAGATATATGTCGTAATGGATATCATATTGAAACTACATGTGAACGTTATGTAAAATATCTCTACATTACTTCTATTATTTCAGGCCAGAAGCTTGTATTAGAGAAATTTCCTACGTTCTCTTCGGGGTTGTATTATACAACCACAAGAATAATTGAATCAAATGTGGTGATGGGCCTGAAGTCCTCTAATCTAAAAACTTTTATGCTTTGGCATGACCGACTTGGTCACTTGGGATCAACAATGATGCGTCGAATCCTTACCAATTCACATGGACATCCATTAAAGAGCCAGAAGATTCTCTTGTCCAGTGATTATCCATGTACTGCTTGCTTCCAAGGAAAATTGATTGTTAGACCATCTCTTACAAAAGTTATTGCTGAATCTCCAAAATTTTTGGAACAAATTCAAGGGGATATATTTGGACCTATTTCTCCACTATGTGGACTATTTCGCTATTTTATGGTTTTGATAGATGCCTCAACGCGATGGTCACATGTTTATTTGCTATCTACTTGCAATGTTGCATTTACTAGGCACCTTGCCCAAATAATCAAGTTACAAGCACAATTTCTAGATCATCCGATCAAGAAGATCCGCTTAGATAATGCCGATGAATTTACATCTCAAACATTTGATGAATTTTGTATGTCAGTTGGGATTGATATTGAATATCCAGTTGCTCATATCCATACTCAGAATGGGTTAGTAGAAGCTTTTATCAAACATCTTCAGCTGATTGCTCGACCTTTACTTATGAAGACCAAACTACCTATTTCTGCCTGGGGACATGCCATCTTACATGCTGTAGTATTGGTTCGTATTCGCCCTACTGCTTATCAGCAACAATCACCATTACAACTTGTACTTGGTCAACCACTGAATATTTCCCATCTACGAACTTTTGGTTGTACTGTACAAGTTCCGATTCCAACCCCACAACACAGTAAAATGGGTCCTCAACGTCGATTGGGAATATATATTGGGTTTGATTTGCCTTTTATCATCAGATTTCTTGAACCATTGACAAGTGATGTTTTTATAGCAAGATTTGCAGATTGTAATTTTGATGAAACACAGTTCCCATTGTTAGGGGGAGGAAATCCACTAATAGAGGAACGACGTGAACTTTCTTAAAATGTACCATCTTTGTCCCATCTTGATCCGCGTACTGCTCAATGTGAAACTGAGGTGCAGAAGATCACTCATCTTCAGAAGATTGCTAATCAAATGCTTGATGCATTTACAGACGCAACAAAAATAACTAAGTCTTATATATCGGCTGCAAACACACCTGCAAAGATCAATATAACAATTGGTAAGTCTACTATTGTTGCAGCAAATGAATCATCTACTACATGCTTGAAGCGTAGTAGACCCTTGGGTTCAAAAGATTTAGTTCCCCGAAAGAGGAAAATAAAAGGGCAACAAAATATAGAAATAGTATTCCAGAAGAGGCTATTGAATAAGAAATAAATATTCCCACAAATTCTGATATAATAACTCCTGAAGAGGAAAATGTCCCTAAAGAGACAGAAAACAATAAAGAGGCATATGTACATGGAAATGAAGAAATTTCCATAAACTATACATGTACAAGAAAATTGCGGGATCGCACAGAAGTGGTTATTAATGATGTATTTTCTTTCGCAATAACTACTAAAATTTCAAAAGATAATAATGATCTTGAATCACGCACTGCAGACAAATGTCACAATAGACATGATTGGTTAAAGTGGAAAGAAGCAATCCAAGCAAAATTGAATTCGCTAGAAAATGCAAAGTATTTAGACCTGTAGTTCTAACACCCAATGATGTGAAACCCGTGAGTTACAAATTGGTGTTTGTAAGAAAGCGTAATGATAAAAATGAGATCGTCAGAAATAAAGCTCGTTTAGTAGCTCAAGGTTTCCTGCAGAGACCTGGGATTGATTATTAAGAAACATATTCACCTGTAATGGATGCCATTACATTTCAATATTTAATTAGTCTGTTAGTCTCAGAAGGACTTGACATGCGTCTTATGGACGTAGTTACTGCATATCTATATGGAATGTTAGATGCAGATATATATATATATATATATATATATAAAGGTCCTTGAAGGATTCAAATTGCCTGAAGCAAATACATCACAACCACAAAATATGTACTCAATTAAACTGAGACGATCCTTGTATGGATTAAAACAATCTGAAAGGATGTGGTATAATTGTCTCAGTGAGTACTTAGTTAAAGAAGGATATGTTAACAATCCTATATGCCTTTGTGTATTTATAAAGAAATCAGAATCTGGATTCGCCATCATTGCAGTTTATGTTAATGATATAAATTTAATTAGGACTCCTAAAGAGCTCATGAAAACTGCTGAATATTTGAAAAATGAATTTGAGATGAAAGATTTAAGGAGAACAAAATATTGTCTCGGCCTGTAGATCGAGCATAAATCAAACGGAATTCTTATCCATCTTGATATTAAGAAAGATCCATTTTGCTCCAAAGAAGATAATGAAATGCTACTTGGTCCTGAAGTACCATATCTTAGTGCAATAGGTGCTTTGTTATATTTAGCACAATGCACTACGCCTAATATAGCATTTTTAGTCAACTTGTTAGTAAGATTCAACTCTGCCCCAACTCGACAACACTGGAATGGTATTAAACATATTTTACGCTACCTTCGTGGAACTACAGATATGGGTTTGTTTTACTCAAAAGAATCAGCTCATGGTCCTTGTTTAAAAGGATATGCGGATTCTGGATACCTTTCTGATCCTCACAAAGCTCGCTCACAAACAGGGTATGTATTTACATGTGGCAATATAGCAATCTCTTGGCGATCTACAAAGCAGACTTTAATTACTACATCTTCTAATCACTCTGAGATGCTTGCACTCCATGAAGCAAGTCGTGAATGTATATGGTTAAGATCTGTAGTTCATCACATTCGAGATACATACCGGTTACCTCTGATTAAAAGTATGCCAACAACAATTTATGGAGATAATGCTGCATGTATTGCACAAATTCAAGGAGGGTACATCAAAGGTGATAGAACCAAACACATTTCACAAAAGTTTTTCTATACTCATGAACTCTAGCAGAGGCATGAAATTGATGTGAAGCAAATATGTTCCAGTGATAATCCTGCAGATTTATTCACCAAGGCCTTACCATCGTCAACATTCAAGAAAGTTGCATATAGCATTGGAATGCGTCAAGTTTGCGATCAGTTAAGTTGATACTTATCTTCTTATCAGGGGGAGTATTCATTTTTGGACATATGCACGCTGTACTCTTTTTCCTTCGCCTAGGTTTTGTCCTACTGGTTTTCCTGGCAAGGTTTTAATGAGGCAATTCCTTTAGTGCGTCCAATATTACTCTAAGATTCACAAAAATGTTGTACTCTTTTTCCTTCGCTAGTTTTTTCCCACTGGGTTTTTCTAGTAAGGTTTTAACGAGGCACATTATCTTAGCGTGATGGACATCCAAGGGGGAGTGTTGTAAATGTTAGAATTAATAATGGATGACCACCACTCTCTTTATTTCATCAATTTCATTTGTTAAGGGAATTAAGCCTTACGTTTAGCTTTTCCCACTTTACGAATCTCAACATATTAAGCCTATAAAAGGAGGCTTTTGATGCATGAATAAGACACGGTTGAGAAGTTTTTCTCTATTCAATTTTTTTGTCTTAAATTCTTATCCTCTTTTATTTCACAACATTCTTTTATATATATATATATATATATTTGGAATCTAAGATAATGCATTTGTCCAATTTATGCATCAGACCTTTCCTTCAAGTTACCCCTCTATTTTATTTGATGGTAAATTACACTGAGATTCCCTTTCTTTTAATTAGGCTCTATTTGGTTTGCGGATTTTATCGAGGTTAAAAAAATAAAACATGAGGAATTGCACTTTTCTTTATTTGGTTGCAATGGAAAATTAGAAGAAGATGAAAAATTGGAATAATTTTGGCTTGATATGATTTTTTCTTTTCTTTCCATTTTCTTTCCTCCTCATTTTTTTCCTCTTTTTTTTTTCTTGGTAAAATCCATGAACCAAATAGAGGGTTAGCAAAAATAGAAATGGATCCCCTATTTCAAAATTTATACTCCGTCTCCCTTTAATTAAGGCCATTAACAAAAGTTGTCAAATGACAAATTTACCCTCATTAAATAAAACGATGTATTTTAGTTATAGCATGTTTGGTTGTCAAATTCGAAATTAAATAATTCAAGAAATTTTGCATAGGGTTGAAGGCATATTCTATCATTTTGAATTAACAAATTCAAGAAAATGGTAGTTATCATCACAAATAAGAGTGACAATTTAAAATAATGGTTTTTAATAAATTCTTAAAATTAATTCTATAACATCAACTATAGTGATCGATAACTACAATTTTTAAAAATATTATAATTCAATGTGATAAATTTATACCTTCAAACCAATATAAAATTTCTTGAATTATTTAATTTTGAATTGGATAACCAAACATGCCATTAGATAATACATTTTATCATATTTTAATCTATACTATATATTAAGGTGTTGAGGTCTCTCAAATTGTCTCTAACACTTAAATACCAAAATTAACACTACATACAATACAACTCATAAAAAAGGAGATTATTAATAATAGGCAAAATAGTAATTTCATACATATTTGAACCCAAATCAACTAGCACACTTTCCCCACAATCCTCTCCAAGGGATAACTATGCTATTGCGCACGCACATGCATCCCATGTGCACACCACCTCTAGTATTAAAAAATCTATTATACCCTTATAAAGATAAATAATAATAATAATAAAAAACAGGCCAATCTCATCTCTGCACGTGGCATTATATTGATTCTTTATCTCCTCTCTTATCTATTCTCTCTCTATTGCAATGGTAGAAGTATAGGGATGTTAATGGGATGGGTTTTTTTGGGGTCCTGCTTCACCTCGTTCTTATTGGGAAGGGTTTGAGACACTATTTAGTGGATTTGGGACAGGTTTGGGGATTTTTTTTAAAACCCATCAGGGTTCGGAGCGGGGTTGCATGGGATGTTCTTTAAAAACCCATCTCGAATCCAGCTCGATTAAGTTCTTACATTTTATTAGATATATATATAATTGTTATGATGTGACTACCTTTTAGTTGTTACGATGCATTTTATTAATATTTATTTAGGGATTTTAAGAGCTTTTTTAATTGAAAGTGGTTTCCTGAATTTAATTAACGAATTTTGAAAATTTCTCATTATGAATGTGGAAAATTAAAAAGACTATTTCTAACATTTTTTTTTTTTAATATCAAATATAAGTTATTGGACGTAAAGAGTTTTTTTATCCCACTCCGCTTTGTCTCATCTGACAAAGTATAAATAGGATAAGATGGGATGAGAATGAGATTTTAAAATTTGATTGGGATGGAAATAGGAATTTGATATCAAACCCAAAGTGGATTTGAGACGGAGTTGGGATGGGGTAATTTCCATTAGAATTGGGGTTGGGAAGAGGCTCCTGTCCCAAACTTGCCCGTTGACATCCCTAGGTAGAGCCACCACCCAACCCCATTCATCATCACCACCTGATTTAGAATCTTTTTATAAGGGAATAAGAAATTTTCACAAAGAGAAAACAAAAACAGAGAAGGCTAGAAGTTTAGACAGAGGAGAAACATATATCTTTGGGATCTTTCGACCTCACGCTGCCAAGCTTCTTTCGACAGCAGAAGCTGTGCGACTGTGTCCAACCATCCTTTCAGCACTAGTACCATCTGCCACGGCCCAAAATTAATGGGCCATGATCAAGTTTCATAAAAATTGAATTAATTTAATAAAAACAGTTGAAAAAGTGTGGATTGTACATAAAAATTTCTAAGTATATAAAAATTTCAACATAATCTATTACTGATGTGATATTACCCTCAATTCAACAAAATTATTATAATTCATCTGTAAATAGGACAAACCATCAAAGTCTGTGTCTTGCTAAAACAATTTATACAAAATAAATTACAACCATCTACTTGTGGTATCATTCCACGGATCGTATTCCCCATGTACCGAAACCATGCATGAATAAGATTACACCCCATAATAATTTTACATATTCCAAGGTTATTGGCCACAATTAAAAATCCAATTTAAATACATAATCCATAAAATTGCTCAAATAAAAACGGCATAATTTCTATCATGATTTATCCATCTAAAGCATGGCTCTGCGCATAGTAAGCATAATGCAATTGGCTGGCAATCCGTTCGCTAATAATATCTGATAACAATTTTAAGGAAGTAGGGGTGAATTCGATAAATCAGTGGATACAATTTTCACAGTAATATATCAAGGCATGATAATAACAAACCACATCATGCTAAAGATACATATACCAACTAAATATATCATAAATCAATTACACATTATATTCCATAACTCAATGCAATTGCATATGCTATGCATGTGACTCCCATGTCCAATTTAATATTTCTATCAATTAGCCAATGTCTCCATAACCCATGGGCCAATGGGCGGTAGCTTCAAATTTGTGCAACACAGCAGTAACCTAGGACTAGGACTATGGGAGGAAAACACAAGAAGACATCCGGAAACCATAAGTAGTCCAAGCTCCAATAGGTCTTAACTTTACTAAGTTAATTATTAAGTCCATTTAATGCATGGTTATGCCCACCGTGATTTAAAATATGCAAAATGATAATTATATCATCATACAAAAATTTCCCCCTATAATATCATCATCGATCTAAACATAATTCACATAAATATACCAATTTATGATGATGAAAAATAAACGAAATACATCAATACATATGATTTGTACCCATGAAATCTTAAAACTTAATCGATACTTCCATGAACAAATTAATTGTAGACCATAAGTTCTCAAGAAACATGATCACTAAAGAACAAAATTCATGCAACAAGAAGATTAATAAATCACATACCTTGTAGACTTGTAGTGCCCATGTCCTCATCGTCATCAACAGGGTAGAGACTTATCTTGAATTACTTCGAGGTGAAAGCAATCCAGCAGTGTAGTAGTGTTCCTTCCATCATAAACAGGCCGGGGTAGCCTCATCCCCAAACCTGTATGGCTGTATCTCTATAAAGTTTCACCAACTGCATAGGCCATGACAGCTTTGTTATTCTTAAAAGTATCTTCAGAAGTTGTATTAACCAGCATTGCTTTACATGCCCATGGGAAAAGGTATTTGAGGTGCAATTTGGACAAACCAATATATCTGGCATGAGTGTTTGGAATTTGGATTGTTGGCCTCTAAGAGCCAACTCCAAATTCTCACAGATGATAAAATAAACAAATAGGAACATGTTGGATAAAAAAAATAGCCAAAATTTTATAATAATTCTTGAAGACAAAAATGAAAAGTAAGACTATTATCAGTTAAATACTTAAAATAAACGACACATACTTCCTAACACTTCCTCTCACATGGGGAGGCCTAACAAGAAAACAATGGGTTTTAATATATACCATGTTAGGATTTTAACCCAACAATCTAAGATATTAAAAGGAATGACCAAACAAGTATATAAAGTCATATTAAACTTAATATTCACTCAATGTGGGACGTGAGACTTCCCAACATATATCTATCAACTTCCATCAAGGCACTCCGTCCTTTTGCTACAAACTCCAAAATACAACAATAAATAAATAAATAAAAGATCGCACTAGACTAGTTTTACTGGTTAAACTAGTCACCGAGGTATGAATAAAAACTTTGCTAGAGAAAATAATTAGTATATTCATTTCTCCTATTAACTTTGCCTCCACTAATTAGCACCTATGGCTTAACAGTAATAATATTATGTTCAATAAAAAAAGGGCCCTAGATAGAACTGAATGGCGTACATGGTTTCAAGTAGCCGACCCAATGTAATTGGGAATAAGGCTTGATTGAGATGAGTTCAGTTGAGTATTAGCCACCTAAAAGATTGTACCAAGCTCAATTTCGAGGGAGTCTGGTGGTAATCTGGGTGAGGCAGGAATCTGTGCTGCTCTAAACAATGAAGATGGTTAATGGCTGATTTTTCAATGTACATAGGAGAGCATACTATTTTACTATCGCAGAAGCTATGGCATTAAGGAATTGGGTATTGATGGCAATCAACAAAGTCAACGTAGAGAAATCTAATGAAAGGAATTGACTAAGCTACGAGATGATAGTGTTGGAAGGTAGCAATAACAAAAATACAGAAGCTGAAGACAACCAAACTACGGGGAGACTTACATGTTCCTAATGACCCATGCTCATTAGGGGGGATTCTCTGGTGGACAAATAATTGTTTTGGTTTTTGACTTGGTGATGATGGTTGTGTAAGAATTTTTTGGACTTCATAGCTTATATTTTATTTTGATTAAATTCTGAGTTAATTGTGATGATCTTGTAAAAGTGGGACCCATAGATCAAACGGTTTTAATTAATCACAGTGAATATGTTTTGACCGTTTGATCGAATATATTTTGGTAATATTAGTAGGGTTTTAGTGAGTGTGGTGATTTGATTCTATGTGTCTTGACCCATAAGACTTATGATAGGTTAAGTCTTAGTTGGATTTGGAAACTTAGGGTTAGTGGTCGTCACCCAGCCGCCTATATATTTCATTGTGTTTTGGAACCCTATCATCCTGAAGTTAGGAAGGCTGGGTGTAGTACTACTACCATTGGAGGTTTTTATTCTCGCAAGTCAAAGCATCTCTACAATGGCTACGCTTCCAACTCCTTCTGGTATGTTCTTCATTATTTATGATTTTATGATCTACCATACTGTACAAATCCGATCTGTCTTGTTTTCGCTTCCGCTTAGTTAAACATTATTTTCTATCATGTGGTATCAGAGCCACGGCTTAGATTTGTATAGTTTTGGTGATCGTTATATTGAAAATGATTTAATAATTACTTTTAAAGGGGTTGCCAGCTTTTCTATTAGCTGTTACGTGATTTCGGCTTACTTTCAATTTATTATTAGTTTTTCGTATGAATGGAGTAGTAATTAAATTTTTTTTTTTAAAAAAAAAAAAAAAATCATGTTTTGTTTTTTTGTGAAAGCCTAAACCAGTTTCGGTTTTTTATTGGTAGAAGGTATATATTTTTTTTTGGAAGGTTGTGATTGGATAGAAGATGCACAACCTCTTGTACATGGAGTGATCGACAACCCGGTATACAACGTAACTTGCAAGCCGTGTGAATTTTTTATGAGACTCAAGTTGAGTCTTTTGAGCCAGTGCACAACCCATAATAAATATCGTTGACCTTTTGACCTTATACTTTGTTAGTATAGATATTATATATGAGATTTTAAGAACAAATAAATAAATTATTGAAACATGTCAAATTTTATAAGTGTTAATAGTAGAATTTTTTTTCATGCATTTTAAATTGGCACCAGTACGGTAGTAAAACACATTTATTAGTCACTTGTGCGTCTCATTTTTGTTGGTGGAAATAAATTAGTGTTGAACAATTATTGAATTTATTGGGCTTTTGATATTTTGGTTTTTTTTTGGTTTCCGTTTTGTCAATTGATTCATAACATATTTTTATTTTCATTTGTTATTTCAAAATTATTATATGTTTGAATCAATTTATCAGTGATCTCTATAGAAAATTATTATGTTAGCCCATATTGATTTATGTTTTGACTAATAGTCTCCTATGGGGAAGGTATAACTATTGGTATTGTTACATCATGATATATTGTGAGACTTGTGCTAATACTTATATGAGACTATCGGACTGCCAAAGTAGACGAAAAATCTCTATAACTATTAGTAGAGGGCTTATTAGTATTTTGTTCAACATGTTTATGTTGAGTTCGTGTTACTTTTGAATGTCATGATGTTACGTTGCGTTCAATCGTGTCCATGTTTGATATATGACCCAAAGGCTTTGTCATTTATGGTAACATGGTTGGAACGGGCAAGGAAGTGGAATATGCATGTGTGAAATTGATTTCAATATATGACCCAAAGGCATTGAGAATGATAAGACACTGTGTGTAGGAAACTTGCCTTGATTTTGCGATAAAGTCGCTTTGTTATTTGGTTCATGTTTTCGACCCAAAGGAGGAATCGTGAATTGCAAATAATTTAGAATTTGGTTTACCCCAAAGATCAAATTGTGATGGATGTTGCATTTTATATGCTTGGTATATTTTACACATCCATGGTTGCTTGGAATATTTGTATTGACATTGCTCCAATTTTAATTTGCCATATTAGAATCCCAACAAATTGTTATTGTGCTATCTTATGATTGGTAATATTTATTTAAATATTTTGTTATTGACAGCCATTAATGTTTCTGTACCTCTATCTCAACCAAGTCATATTGAGTTTCTCACTGGGAATAATTATAAGAGGTGGAGGAGACAACTAGACACATATCTTGGTGCTCATGATTATGACATTTGTCTTTCTCAACTTGAGCCTGTGGAACCTCCTGACAGTGCCTCATCGTCTGTTAAGGCTCGTTTTTCTTCATGGCAAAAGGCAAATAAGATGTCTCTTTTAATTATTCAAAGCTCCATTTCTGAACCCTTGAGAGCTGGGATTCCGTCTTTTGATACTGCTAAAGAATTGTTAGATATCATTGAGGGTCAGTTTATAGGTTATGCTAAAGCCTCCATAATGAACCTTTTTACCCAACTTTTTGGCCTTCATTTTGATCAAGGGAGTGTTAGGGAGTTCATTAGCAAGCTTTGCGGAATTGTTTATCAGCTTAGAGATTTGGGCATGAACCTTGATGACGACTTTATTGTCTATTCGACTATGTCTTTCCTTCCTAAGTCATATGAGACTTTTGTTGTTAATCATAATACTAGTGATCGTAAGTGGAGCGTTAATGAACTTATTAACCAGTGTGTACTTGAAGAAGGTAGACAAAAGAGTGGAATTGTAGCTGCTGAACACGCACATCTTACACATTCTACTAATTCTAGGAATTTTGGCAAAAGGAAGAGGAATGATAACAAGCCTCAAAATTCTGCAAAGTCAAATCAACCCGAAAGATTATGTTATTATTGCAAGCAGCCTGGCCATGTCATTGCAAATTGTGAGAAGCTCAAAAAGAAGAATGCTGCCCAGAATACCCAAGAGACTTAAAGTTGAATTACCATTTTATTTAGTAGTAGTTTTATTATGCCATCTTTTCAATTTTATTCCTTAATGGAATTTTGTTAAACCTTTAGAGCATTATTAGTTGGAGTTAGTAATATTTCAATTAGTTGTTTTGGAATATTTTTGTTTTGAGCACAATTGGTTGTTATTCAATTAGTTTTCTGAAGAAAAAAAAATATGCGTTTTGAATTATATTTCTATTTGTGTTTTTTGTTGGGAATTATTGAATTATGTTTGGTTCTTTTAGTTTGTGGGAGCACCCAAAATTAGAATTTTTTTGTTATAGGCCATTTGATTATTACTATTATCTTATGTCGGAAAAGTTTTATTGAAAATTACATTTACTTCTCGTATTAAGTTTATGTTATGTTACAATTAACTTGACTAGTGAAAATCTATTTCCACGTTGGTCTATTTGGATTCATATTTGTTTTCTCTCAAATTGAGGGTTTTTTGGTTCCTTAGAGTTCTTATTTGAATATATGTGAGATTCGATTTTATACGCTCACTTTTGGGGACTTAGAACTCTTAAACTAACTTGGGAATTCCAGATGACTGGAAATCATCTGAAGTACCTTCATCTGGATTTTGTTTGCACATTCGTTATGATATGTCCCAATCATATTTTGGATCCAGGTGACATGTGCTTTTGTTTTTGGTGCACATGAAGTTTCGGTGACCGTTCATGGGAAAGGCTTGTTTGTTTTTTCACTATACTTTGTTACATGTCTTGTCCCATTAGACACATATCTCCACATTTTGTTACTTAAATATGATGATTTTGTAGATACTTTGACCTTGGTAATAGGCCAGTACTGCGTAAATGCGTACGCCCTTCCTGATTGGGTGTTTATCAAAATCATTATAAATAAGTTTTGTTTTATTAACTCTTATATTACTAAATGTTTGGGCAACTTAAATAAGATCGTCATTTGTTTTTCAAATTAATGAGTGGCCACTCGACTTCGAAATTTTGTTATTAACTCAAACTTTGTTTTCAAATTTCAAAATCTTTCGCTATGGTCCAAGTGGGAGAATGTAAGAATTTTTTGGACTTCATAGCTTATATTTTATTTTGATTAAATTCTGAGTTAATTGTGATGATCTTGTAAAAGTGGGACCCATAGATCAAACGGTTTTAATTAATCACAGTGAATATGTTTTGACCGTTTGATCGAATATATTTTGGTAATATTAGTAGGGTTTTAGTGAGTGTGGTGATTTGATTCTATGTGTCTTGACCCATAAGACTTATGATAGGTTAAGTCTTAGTTGGATTTGGAAACTTAGGGTTAGTGGTCGTCACCCAGCCGCCTATATATTTCATTGTGTTTTGGAACCCTATCATCCTGAAGTTAGGAAGGCTGGGTGTAGTACTACTACCATTGGAGGTTTTTATTCTCGCAAGTCAAAGCATCTCTACAATGGCTACGCTTCCAACTCCTTCTGGTATGTTCTTCATTATTTATGATTTTATGATCTACCATACTGTACAAATCCGATCTGTCTTGTTTTCGCTTCCGCTTAGTTAAACATTATTTTCTATCAGGTTGCCCACTGTTTGATTAGAAGAAACAAATTGGACACATGCTACAATCAATGATAACGGATAGTAGGTCATTTCATCAAGCACGTACTCTTAACTATAACCTGAACAGAAAAAGAAAGAGAGAAGATCATTAGGAAGCAATCAAGGAAAACTCCTCTTGCAAAGAGAAAATAGTAATTCAACCAAAAATTGAGATATACCATGCAATCAGATAGCTTGCCATGAAGGACATTCTGTCCAATCCTTTGGCTCCCCAAAAGGCTTAACTATCTCTCCTTTTAAGATTTGTAAGTTTTTCAATTGACTAGAATCAGAAATGCCCAACAATGTTAAGTATTTCAATTCCTCAATTCCATGGATCTTACTTAAATCATTCCAACCACAAATTTTCAATTCCTTCAGAATTTTTAGATCTGACAGATCCAATAATAACCTTTCTAGCGATAAGCAGGAAGACACATCCAGCCTCTCCAAAGAATTCAAAACCCTTAGGCCCTCAACCTCAACTAACTTCTGGCATTTGCAAAGCGTTAGTTCTTTCAGGATTCCCAAGTTTGACAGATCGGGTAATTTTTCCATGGATATGCACCAATCTAGATTCAAATATTGCAAGAATTCCAATCTATCTAGGCCTGGAATCTCAGTTAGCTTCTTGCAGCCAATGGTAGCTAATTTTTGTAACTTCTTCAAGTTTGACAGAACCGGCAATCTTTCTAGGAATCACACCCTGATGTGATCAAGCATCTTAAAGATTTTAACCCTTCGAGCCCATCAAGCTTAGCTAGCTTTACACAAAAAGATACATCCAAACTTTTCAATGATTCTAAATTTCCGAGGCCTCGAATCTCCATCAGCTGAGAGCACTTAACGAGCATTAGTTCGGATAAGTTTTGCAAATTTGACAGATCGGGTAATCTTTTCATTGATTCACAGTCCTCAAGACATAGTTTGAATAAACTTGAGGGAAGCCCCGGTACACATTGGAGATTTTTGCAGGTTTGTACTTTGAATTGCTTAAGCTGAGAAAGGTCATCAATCTCCATTGGTAAGGTGTAAATGTTGCTTTTACACAAGGTCAACGTCTTCAATTCGGATAATGTCCCAATATCTCTAAGACTCTGCGCCACATTCAAGCACTCAGAGAACGCAAACTCCCTTAAATTCATCAGGTTGGCAAGAGTTGGGAAGGTTTTACATGGGCCAGACGGTACTGGCAGCAATTCAAGCTCTTCGCAGGTCATTAAATCAAGGATTTCAAGCTTAGAAAGTCCAAAAATGCTCGTTGGTAGGCTACAAATCTTGGTAGAATCTAATCTCAAAATTCTCAAAGAGCACAGCCTCCCAATATTACAAGGAACTTCCCCTAGCAAAGAACCTGAGGCCTTTATCTCTTCAAGCTTCTCTAAATTTCCAATAACAACAGGTAAGTTTGTTACTCCGGAATCCGCAATGTCAAGCACTCTTAGATTTTTTAGATTTTCGATCGATTTGTCAATTTGAACCATATTCCCACACCCCTTAAGAATCAATCTCTCTAAAGTTGAAAATGTGCAAAAGTTAGGAGTGCTAATTAAGCCACTGCATTATGAGAGATCTAGAACTTTTAACCTTTTTGCCATATGTGAAACAAGAAGATAATCTTATCAAAAAAATAAATGAAGAAAATAATTTTTTTAAATATATATATATATATGGGAAGGGTTCTATTGACAACTAGTATAAAACTTTTTACACTTACACTCATTAATATCTTTGTATAAAAATCATATTTTATCAATCTAACCGTTTAGATTGTATATTCTTGTCATGCACGTCATGAATGCCAAATTTGAAATATTAGAAACTATGTCATTCATTTTTTTTTTTTTTTTTTTAACAGCAAAAGGAAAAAATTTAATATTGGATAAGAGATAATGAGACACAAAGGAAAAACTATGTCATTCATAACGTGCTCAAAATTAAAGTTTTACTTATTAAAAGAAATGTAAGTTCACAAATCAAGCACTTCCTTGTATTCAATTAACTTGAAATTTGGCATGCATGACGTGTGTGATAGAAATATGTAATCCAACGGTTGGATTAGCAAAATATGTTTTTTAATTAGGTGTACCTAATATTAGTTAATATATATTAAATATATTTCAAAACATGATTTATATTATGTAAATCCAACTGTTGGATTAGATAACATTCTCATATAGGCGTTTTATGCTAAAAATCAAGTTGATCTAAGATTAATTGCTTTGCGATTCTAAAGGTGCATTTTTTAATCAATAACAATCATTCATTTATGGACATTTCAAATGAAACAACTCTTAATCTTAGATCAACTAATTTTTGGCATGCATGACCAACATATGAATCAAATTTAATCTAACAGTTGGTTTGGCCAAATATGAGTCACATGTAAGAGTTTTGGAATACACTTGATGCAAAATTGTATCAACTTGATTTTTGGCATGCATCATTTACATATGAAACAGATTTAACCCAACAGTTGATTTCGCAAAATATGAGTTACAAGTAGAGTTTTGAAGGGTGAACTAACACAAAGTCATAATAAGTTAACATCATAAAAAAGAGACTCTATACGTATATACTCCCTCTGTCCTACGAAGATATGCTATTTTTGTTACTTTTTTTGTTTCAAAATATTTGTCCACTTTGAAAAGTAAAATCATAATTTTTTTAAACTTTCCTATTCTACCCCTTGTCATTTCAATGATTACTTTCAACACAAAACCTAATACCAAGTAAGGGATGGTACTTTTAAATAAATTGAGTTTAAAAAGTGACAAGTCAATACAATGATAATTTTCTTTTAAACTGTGTTTTGTCAAGCTTATTTTTGTAAGACAACGAGAATATTTATACCAAAAAGTACTTGATATGACAATAGAAACAGCTGTAATGATATTCTATTAGACCTTGATTTGACTCCAAGCCTCGCAGTCGTGTGTGATGCAACTATATGATAGATCAAGAATGACTAGATTCTTTAAATGAAAATTGGTTGACTCAGGATTTCCTCGCCATTTGTTCCAGTGAAGTCAATTTAAGTCTGAAAGAAGATTCTTAAAATCTCCATCAAGGTCTCTGTAACCTACTTTGAGAAACCTTAGATTTGGCAGTTGCCCAAATGCTTCATTTGTAAAAGGGTCGCCATAAGACTCCATTTCTGAGTCAAGACAGAGGCTTCGACTTTGTCTGTTCCCTGCCAATAGAAGAACCTTAAAATAAATAAAGAAGATTTATGGAGTACAAACAAAAAAGAATCATGAATATTAATTATTATTTTTTGACCATTTTCTGAGACAATTTTGATGATTATTTCTATTCATAGCTTAGTGGCGAGCACACGAGGACACCCACCTCTCTCCCTTTCTCCTTTTTTTTTTTTTTTTTTTTTGTTTAAAGTGCACCAAACTTTCAAAGAACATCAACAAGACCGCAACCCTAGGCTACCACAAGCCCACCCACCACCCACCCCTACCACCTAGCAAAGGGCGTATGGGATGGATACATGCAAAGAACATCGACAAGAGTTGAAACTAAACTATTGCCAATCGCCACCCCACCCCTTTATCACTTGGGCTTATAGGGGCCTCTATCTTGCTAAGTATGTTCAAAGGCATTTTGAATCTTTTTTTTTTTTCCATGTGGGGAAAGAAAGCTTCTAACCTTAAGATGTAATTTTTATGATGTTAGACGCGGATATTCACATGAGCAACCACATCAATTTGTAAAGCCCTTTTGTAAAAGAATTTTGTTTATGAAACATTTTATTTCATAATTACATGAATGAGGAAATATAAAAAATGCTAAATAAGATAAAATTCATGATACCCTTAGATCTTACCATCCCTTTGTCCAATATGTCCGAGGCTTCCCTATAGCTCCACAACCTACTACGCTTCCCAGGGTCCTTGATATTTTCCTTACGAACAATTTCCCTACCAAGGATTTTAAGCTGATCATGCATCCTTAACTCATTATTATCTCCAATTTTTACAAGTGACCTGAGTTCAAGGCCTTTAATCCCACTTCTTGGATAAAATTTACAATCATTCCACATGTAAAAAGCAATTCCTTTATCCACTCCAATGAGGAGACATGCAACATCAAGGAATATTTCTTTCTGAGAATGACTCAATGCTTCGTAACTTATTATCAACTTTTCTTGGACTTTCTTGTCGGGTATGTTTTCCCGCTTCGACAATGTCTCTTCCCATTCTGGTATCTCCTCATTAAATAAGGACATCCCTATAATCTTAAGAGCCAAAGGAAGTCCTGCTGCTGTGGATACAATGTCTCTACAGATACTACTATAGTCTTCTGGAGGAAAGTCCAACCTAAAGGCATACTTACAAAATAATTGAAGAGAATGATGAGGTTCCATCAATGGAGGTTCATAAGTCCTCTCCACTTCAAGTTTGTTTAGAACATCTTTGTTTCTTGTAGTAACAATGATCCTACTTCCTAAACTAAACCAATCAAGCCTTCCTACAACATTTTCAAATTGAGACTCTTCATCCACATCGTCAAGAACAATAAGAACTTTCTTTCTGCAAACCATGTTTTTGATCATGTTCTTTCCTTCATCAAGCTTAACAACGTTGTGGTATTTCCCTTGCAGGATCTCAGTAATAAGTTCATTTTGTAAATTAACAAGACCGTTGAACTGTTGTGACGCTTCTCGAACATCGGCAAGGAAACAACAACATTCAAAGCTCTCAGAGAGTTGATTGTAGATGACCTTGGCAATAGTTGTTTTGCCAATACCACTCATGCCATGGATTCCAACAATGCATGCATCATTGGATTCAACATTTAATAATCCCCTCATTACTTCTACGTGATGATCAATTCCAACCAAGTTCTCGGTTACAGGCATGTAATTCTTCTTTAACTCTAACAAAACCTCTTGAACAACCATCTTTACTAATTTTCCTTGTCGCCTGCCAAATATAATTGATATCAAAAAGAAAAACACAACAAACAATTAGTGCCCCGAAGGAAAAATAGACATTACTTGAAAATAATAATAAATTTTATATTTTATTCAGTGTATAAAGGGTGTATATGCAGGAGAAAAATAATTATCGTCATGGGAAAAGATTATTTTACTCCACACATGGAGCAGCCCCCACTTTACTCGCTTGAAGTGTGCAATTAGAAGTGTGGGGTTAACTAGCATTTCCCAAGATTTTATTCTTCTACTGACTAAAGAAGAGACAAGTGTTTTTATACAGGGATCAGACCCTGTTTTACTTGTAATACACATTATATATCGCTATTTGAAAAAAGGTTCTGCAATCAAAATAATTCGCTTTTGAGCGTACGTACTAATACTCACTATTATAGAAAAGGCTTATTTCAATCAACTTAGAGCCAAATATAGTACACAATAAATTTTGACTTGACTTATACGCACGCAACACCTTAAAAGCCTAGGTGACTTTTAAGGACGTGGAACGCTGCTTATAAACACAAACACACACCCAATCCTACCGATAAATTCTAACTTTTCATTAAGTTAGAGAATGGAAAAATAAAGAAATAAGTAAGTACAAAGAACTAAACCAATAAGTTAAATAAGTTAATGACTATACTATTTCACTCATATATCTACTTCACTCACGTTTTTCCACCTATCCATATGTGACAACTTCTCTTTATTTTATACTGGGCCGCACATAATTGCTTTCACCTATTTGTTTTTTTACGCATAAGGTGGGTGGTAAAGATGGGATGGGTGAAGTAGCATTTTCCATAAGTTAAAATTTCAACCTCCGGTACCTCCCGAACAAAAAACAAAAAATTTCAACCAAAAATAAGGGGGCAATTTTAGATTGGTCTAGCTAGGACAAGTAATTACACATCAATACAAATTACTACCATCTTAACTAGGAACGACTCTTAACTGTAATTACTTCCGAACCAATCTGCATGGTCAAATAGATCAAAGAGACATTAACGTAATGAGCTACTAATATGTTCAAAAGTATATATATAATTTGTCATCAAGGGTATCCAAGGCTTTGGTTTCGACTAATTCCTTAGGCATGTGCAGTCTCCCCTCGTCCCATGCACACCTGGTATTATGGGTAACCCTAAAAGGGGATCAATGCTTTTCGTGAAATTTTAAACACTCTAATTACCAGAGCTTAATTATCAAGTCTCAATTTGTCACTAGACTAACCCCTTGAGATAAAAGTAGTACAAATATTTAATCTTATAGAAAGAAATTGGATCAGATTTAGAAATTAAACTATAAAATCTGGACACATTGGAGCAAAAGAAATTAGATAAGATTTTATTTTCTCATGGATTTAAGGATTTTTATCACTATAATCTTTTTTTAAAAAAAGGGAGGGGGTGGAAATTGTATGCTATAAGAGAGATGCATGGTTTAGCACTTAGCAGGAGTGAAGTACCGATTAGCTGTTTTCTCCAATTCCCATCCCTTCAATATTCCAACCTTTGTCAGAGCCTCCTTCCATTTGTTGACAGTGTCCTCATCAAATTGATTGTTGCGTTGGACAAAGGCCATGTCGAAACTCCCCGTTTGATGTCGTACATGGGATGGATCCACGTAATAGAAAATAGGTAAAATCTTTTGTCCCGTAGTGGACTGGCACTCGACCGACTGGGCGAGCTCTCTTAGGCACCATTCACTAGAGGCATACTCCGAGGAAAAGATAGGGATGAAAATTTTCGATTCTTTGATGGCTTTGATAAGCTCCGGGCCGATCTCCTGTCCTACGTGAAGCTTTTCATTATCCCTAAAGGTGCGAATCCCCCTACCCTCAAGATCCTCGTAGAGGTAATCAGCGAAGCCTTCCCGAGTTTCCTTGCCTCTGAAACTCAAGAAGACTTCGTAATAATTCCCTTTTGAGTCGGAGTCGGAGGAGGAGGAAATGTTCCCAGCAGCGACGGGACTTGCGCTTCGTTTTCGTTTCTTCGTATTTTCCATTTCCACAATACAAGCAGCTTTTCCCAGCAGTGACACAACTTCCGCTTCGTTTTGGCTTCTTCAATTCGTGTTCCCCTCGTAATCCATTTCCACAACACGTACAAGCAGCTCAGCCCCTAGCTAGAGAACGCCCCCTTCTCCTTTCTCAATTGAAAATCTTGCGCCAGGCCTTGGATTAATTCCCCTTTCCTCCTTTTGGATTCGGATAGGTGTCTTCGATTCGAATGTCTTGGAAAGGAGTGAGCTTCCATGTAACTGCGCGTGACAGACACAAAGACCAGTTGTCAATAAGAGTGGTCTTTTTCTTTTCTAGATGCCATCGACATAAAGCACACGAAACGATTCGGTCGGTTGACAGTACGTGGATCTTTGGGTTAAGATATTATTTCCACATCTAGTTGTTAAAACCCGAAAAACAGTAAATTAATACGAAACAGTTGGAAAGAAAAGGAAAAAAAAATGGGATTACAGGCTGGTTGTTAACATAGAGAAAATAGAAAATTAGGGATAAAAGAAAAATATTAAAAAATTAACTTAATAAAACCTTATTTTTTCACATGGTGATGTTATTTTCACATGGTGACATGTGGCATCACCACGTTGCACTAGGCCTCATCTTTATATATGTCTTGTTCGCCTATATCTGGATAGCCTCTTCATTTATAACATATGCCCAAAGTCGAATAAAACAAAAGTGGCGCCATATTGAGGGTTTAAAAAGGCTGGGGCTTAAAAAGGTGCCAGCCCACTCATTTTTTGTTCAGCTGCAATTACTTCCCCACAAAAAAAGGGTTAAGTTTCTTATGGAGGCCCCATTCGGTGTCTCCCTTCTTTGTCACCCGAACTAAATATTGCCACGTGGTAAAACACGTACACTAACTCACGGCCGTCAGTCTTCACGTCTCTCGCTCCGTTTTTTCTTTTTTTTTTGGGAAATTACCTATTGATTCCATGTTTTCATGGAATTGCCCCAAGAGCATCGTCTTAACAAACTCACTATTGACTTTATTATAAACTACTGGAAACAAAAACAAGTTGATAATCAAAACATCCTTATGGGCAATTCCATGGAAACGTGGAATCAATCGGTAATTCCCCCCCTTTTTTTTTTTTCCCATCATTTTGCTCTCTTTCTTCCCCTGCAAACCAGGCCAGCAACAGACCGACTCCACGGTACGGATCCGCTCCATCTCATTCTTCTGGTCTCTCCCTCTCCCATCTCTCTCTCCCCTAAGAAATCCATCTCAAAAAAACCGAACCACGATGTCGATCCACAACAGCGAGGTGTGGGTGAACCCTTTCTCTCTCCCCTGTGTCCTGTCTTTTTTTTTTATTATAAACCATTATTCAATAATCTGTAGGTACATATGACTAATTGACTATATGAGTACTTGTAGTGGTAAAAAAGATCAATTTGTGTAAATCAAATCCAAATACACACTTTCAACCAAAAAAAAAAAAATCTAGATACACACTCTTCTCGATTAAAAGTTACCATATTTTCCTTTGCCCAAGAACAAAAAAGGTTTAATCACCATCACTATTTACCACACCACCATTTAAACTTTTCACAGATTTTCGCCTCTAGTTTCTTCTCCTTCTTTGAACCAAAATTTTTTTGAGAATTTTGATCAAAACCCCTATGTATAAGACTCCTTTTATAATACGTCCTATATAAGAATCAATTTTGTAAAAACCCCTTTCAACCCCGTATGGACCAAAAAAAACCCTCATTTTATTGTTGGAAGTATTTACAACCATACCATTGTATTCTTCATACCCGAAAATCAGGGATATCATTAACAAACCCACCATAATTTCCAACAACTTATATGGAAATAGAATCCCAATAAAAAACAACATTCTAAATGCACAAAATCACATTCCAAACGTGTGAAATAAAAACAACTTACTATATACATAAAAATCAAACCATATAAACATATAGGTATATATAGAAACATACCAGTATGTGTAAAATAATCCCAACAGTATCGTGTTACTATCCATAAGTTAAATAATCATAAACTAAACTGATGACATACAGTATCGTGTTACTGCTATCAGTAAAAAATTGAATTACACTTACATTAAAAAAATGCAAAAAAAATTAGTATATACATAGAAATCAAACTATATAACTATATAGGTATATATAGAAACATACTAGCATGTGTAAAATTATCTCAACAGTATCGTGGTACTATTCATAAGTTAAATAATCATAAACTAAACTGTCATTAGCATAAAACTGAATTATGACAGTATCGCGTTACTGTCATCAGTAAAAAAATTGAATTACACTTACATTGAAAAAATGCAGAAAAAATCAGCATATACATAGAAATCAAACCATATAATCATATAGGTATATATAGAAACACACTAGCATGTGTAAAATAATCCCAACAGTATTGTATTACTATTCATAAGTTAAATAATCATAAACTAAACTGATGACAGTATTGTGTTACTGTCATCAGCATAAAACTGAATTACACTTACATCGAAAAAATATAAAAAAAAAAATCAGCATATTAGAACAAATAAACCAAAAAAATGCCGCAAAACTCAAAATGTTTGAATCTATTTGTTGAGTTGTATAAAAAATCAACTACAAACAACATGAAAGAAAAAAATGAAAACAATATACGAAGAAGAAGAAGAAGAAGAAGACGAAGAAGAAACAGAGGAGGAGCCATTGTTAGAGAAGGTCTAGTCATGGCCTTGATGAACAGCCGTCGGAGAAGAAGATACTGTCGACGTTTCCAGATCTGGTTTTTCTTCTGCTTCTTCTTCTTTTTCTTCTTCGTTTTCAAATCTGGTTTTTCTTCATCTCTCTCTCTCTCTCTCCCTGCCCCTCCCTTATTCTTCTTCTACGTAAATGGATTTGGTTTGAAATTAACATATCCTGTAAATGTAAATATAAAAGGAGGTTAAAACAAGTATTTTTTTAAAAAAAAAACATTTCCTTTTGCTTAAAGAATCTTTTAAAAAAGGGGTTTTAGAGTTTAAAAAATCTTATGGTGGGTTTTTTGTTAAAAGCAGTCCCCTAATAGGGGTTATTGCTAATTTCCCTAAAAATTTTTACAATCTAAGTTTTTTTTTTTTTTTTTTCTCACCCCAATTGAAACAAATGAGTAGATTGAAAAAGGAAAAAAAAAAAAAACAAAGTACTAAACAAAGCAGTGGAGAAAAGGAAGGGAAAGGACTTGAGAATAGTGGCCGACCATGGCAGCCATGGTTGGGTCTAAACAGAGCAATGGAGAAAAAAAAAATAAATAATTACACGGAACAAAGGGGGAAAGGGAAAGGAAAAACGAGAAAATAAAAAGGAAAGACTGAGATTTGTAGAGAGAAAAAGAGCAGAAAAAGGGTGAGACCTTTGGAGTGAAAATATGATCAAGATAGATTTGCAACAATTAGGGGGAGAAATAAGTGAAACTAAAAATTTTAAATTGCCAAGTGAGCCTACAAAATTATACTCCCTCTGTCTCACAAAGGTAAGCTATTTTTGTTACTTTTTTTTTGTTCTAAAATATTTGCCCACTTTAAAAAGTCAAATCATAAATTTTTTAGAATTTCTACACTGTCCTTTGTTATTTCAATAATCACTTTCAACACAAAATCCAATACAAAAAAAGAGAATGTATTTTTAGAAAAATGGAGCTTAATAAATGGCAAGTCAATGTAATGATGGTCTTTTTTTAAACTTCGTGTTTTATCAAACATGATCTATCTTTGTGGGACGGAGAAAATAATAGAATAATAGTAATAATAAAAAGAAAGTTGAGTTATATAACAAAATTACCATCTTTAAAGTCATCCTTTTTATTTAAGGGTGGGGTTATTTTGATAAAATCATATTGTCAGGTTTGTTCTAGTCATTAGGTGCATCCCACCACTTGCAATGGCCAACTTGTACACTTTTCAAAAATGTAGAAAAAATATAGGTTAGTGTAATTTTTTTTTCAACATTTTTGAAGGGGCCATGGCCCCCTTGTTTCCTTTTATGTTTCACCCCTGGGGCATGGATCCTCTCCAGTACTGGACATGTCCAGTACAATCTTGGACCATCCATGTATGGGCCCCACCTCACATGGATGGTCCAAGATTGTACTGGAGATGTCTAGTTACTGGAGAGGATCCTCTCCCTCACCCCTGGATGCAACTTAATTACATTCAATCTGTCATTTTGAAGTGACTGTGGCCCCCTTGGTCTCGTTTTTGTAAAACTATAGGATTTTTCTAGACAAATGCCCAAAAATATAAAATATTTTCATGAAAAGTGATCATACTATCCATTAAGAAACATATTTTAGAACTTTGTTGATTTTTTTTATTATAAATTTATTGGTTAAGTAGACTTTTTGGCAATTTACCGTTTCTATTTCATTAAATTGACAAAAAGTCCCCTTAAACCATAGATTTTGATCAAAAAGTCTATTTAAACAATAAATTTTAGATAAACTTTTTTCTACAAAGTTATTTAAAATTTAATTTTTTTTAGTGTGCATAATGCAACTAGTTTTATGAAAATCTTTTATAGTTTTCAACTACTTTTTATAAAATCTTAAAAAATTTAAAATAAGTGAAGGATAAAAAGAAAGTCTTTGAATGCCAATAACCAACCCAAAATATATATATACTAGATATAGCACACCCGCGTTGCACGTGAATATTTTTAAATAATATTAGTTATACAAAATAATAAATACATAAGGATTTTATATTTTTTCATAAAAGATTAAGTTTAAAATTCTAAAGTACAACGAAAGATTAAAAACTCTTTAGATATATATTCAGAATTTTTTTTTTCTTCATAAAACGGAATATTTAAAGAGTTCATATTCATATATATTATCATGCAACTTGATAGTTGCTCTAAAAAAAGAATTTGAGTAAAAATCTAACTTTAATTTATTAAGAGTTTGAATTAAAATCTAATTTTCATTTGTTACCAAATGATAAGAATGTTTATTATGTGTTACAATTAAAGGAAGGGTAGATATGTATTTTTTTTTTTTAAATAAGGATATATTGGTTGTTCAAAAGTTTTTCTGAGATTCAACCTTTTATAGGTAGTATAGATTTGCAGAGCAAAACTTATCAGAGAAGGGAGAAGTAGCCGTTAACCAGAGAAGGGAGAAGTTGCCATTAATGGAAAAGGTGGAGAGAAGGTTGAAACTACTCTTGATGGAGAAAGTGGAATTTACAATCCGGCTGTTTATTTATTTATTATATAGGAATTATAATTTCCGTTTCCTTTGAATTCCTATTTGTTAAGGTATGTGTTTTAGAATATATTAAGGTATGTGTTCCGACTGTTGTTTTAGAATTATAGTTTCCATATTCTTATATATTTCTATTTATTATATAGGAATTATAGTTTCCGTTTCCTTTGAATTCCTATTTGTGTTTTATATATTAAAGTATGTGTTTTAGAATTTATTAAGATATGTGTTTTAGAATTATAGTTTTCATATTGCTATATTTCCTATATATGCAGAAGGGTGGGTAGTTGTGTATTTAAAAATTAAAATAAAAGTATATTAGTCAATCAAAAGCTTTTCTTATATTCATCTTTTTATAGGTAGTATAGATATATAATAGAACGGTAAAAGGCTAATCTAGGTAATTTCAAATGCTCGGCTCCACCCTGTCTGCGGAAAGAATGGACTCAATTGGTGGAAAGAGATTCGTTGGCAACCGTACAGGATATGCTTTATGCATGGAAAGGGGAAGTTATTATCTTGGATATTCAGCCTAGCTTCTCTATCGATGCAAACTCCGATACTCGTCAGGCCCATGTGGTGATGCTAACAAGATGGCCCACGAGTTGGCTCATTGAAGGGAAGATACTCTAGCCCCTTCGATCCTGCACACTTGCCACAAGATCCTAGTCAATCATGGCGGCAAATATATACGAGACTTATGTCCACAGGATTAAGGTTATCTTTATGGGTAAATCACACTTATATTCCCTCTAGTGTTTGATAATTATAGACACACTCCTTCTTATTTATAAAATTACATTGACATTTCCTGTCAAGATGGTTAGTTTAATGATGTTAACCATACACATGCATAAAATGACATTAACACCCTTGGTATATATTGCATTGTTTAACAAATAATCTTTCTCCCGCTTTCTCTCTCCTCTTCATCAATGCACTTGGATAAAATCGAATTTACACTATGAGTTCATTTTTATTTTTTATTTTTTTTAATTAAAAATATATTAAAATATTATTGGGAATGCTCTAGTTCAACTTAAAGTTTGGATCTTATTCTTGGGAAGCCAATGTTAATGAAAATGAGATAGAGCTAACTATGATGCTAATGTGGACAATTTGGCACAACCACAATAGGCAAAGTTTTGAAGGATCTATTAAAGAGTTATGGGATGTGGTGTGGGTTGCTTTATTATTCATTTTAGCCATTAATACTATCATCTATTTATAAAAAAATAAATGAATAAATAAATAATACATTAACATTTTTTTTTTTTTGTTAGCTCAAGATATTAACAAATTAGAGAAAAACATGAAGGTGTTTGGTTTGTTGGGAAAACAACAGATGTGAGATTATGTAGAATTATATAGTTTAAGTGTTCAAACAATAGAGTAACTAAGGGTAATCTAGGTATTTTCGGAAAAAATAAACATGAAGTCAGCCAATTTGGATGAAATTATTAATAGTGTGGTTAGCTTGAGGGGGTGTTATTGTAATTTACTTTATAAAATAGGGATGACAGTATAATTTCATAAACGAGATGGTGTATCTGCAATTCTCAGTTACTAGAAAGGGTGTAAGTGTAATTTATCCTATCATTATTTAGTTGGTTTTTTTTTTCTTTTTAAAATTTATTTATTTAGTTTCTTTTATATTTTGTTGTTGCTTCTTTTTGGTTGTCTGTTTCGTCTTTATATCATGTTCCCTTAACGAAAAAAATAAATAAATAAATCAGAAAATCGTACGAGCTAGCTAAGGGCAAAAAAGGACATGCCCAAACAAAATAATATTTCTTTTGTTCCTACTTAAGTGGCCTCCTTTTCATTTTAAGATGTTTCAAAATTGTCACATTCAAAAGTCAATGATTCTTTTTGTTTGATTTCTTAAATTATCCTTAAAAATATTTTTTTTTCTCTTTCCAATGTTTTGTACGCTTTAAAGCAAAATTAAAATTTTAAAATTTAATTGTTGATTTAAAAACATTTAATAAAATTACATAAAATAAGTATTTAAATGGGACAATCAAATAGTAATGATGGGAGTATCAGATTGAGAAACCCTCCTTAAGGTGTAAGTTTGCTCGAGTAAAGAAAGAAAAAAAAGGGGGACCAGAACTTTGTTCCTAAGTAGAAAAAGACACCCAAAAAAACACGGCTAAGTAAAATAATAATAATAATAATAATCATAATAATAAAGTAGAAAAGGTCACGAAAAGGAATCCAAGACAACGAAGAAGACACGCCTAAGAAAACTAATAAGAATAATAATGGTAAAAGTAGAAAAAGACACGAAAGGAATCATGGAAACGAATGTTGGCAAACAATAATAATAAAAGGGAAAATTACATATTGCTCTGGAATTTTAGGTAGGAATTACTTTCACTCCTTTATAATCTATAAAATCAGACAAATCACCCTTCAAACTATTGCAAATGAATTTTGGACTGAAACCGTTAATGGAACGATTGAAATGACAATAATATAAATACCTTTTAGATTTTTATGCCTGAAGATGCAAAATAACATTAGTACCCCACTTTATTTTCTATGATATTGCAAAAGAATGAGATTACCACATCTCATCTAGTTCCCTTTCCCTCTCTTTTCCTTAATTTTCTCACCAACCAAACATAATTTTTAAGCAAAAAGACTGATCAAGTATCAAACCTAAAAGAAACTCTCTTTGTTCTTAATTGATTGTCACTTTTGATAATTCATGTTTTTTTAGGAAAATGTATTAAATGCTTTCACATCAACATTTGTGTTTTAATATTCCAATTTTGCCCTCAAGTGTAGAAAAATTGGAAAAGATAAAAGACCTATAAGGAAGGGTATTTTAGGAAATCAAATCAAAAACATCATTGACTTATTAAATAGGACTATAATTTTAGAATATTCCAAAAACTAAAGGAAGGCAATAAAATAGGAACGGAGGGAGTAACATACCTGAACCAAACACATAGTTGTTAGTGGGGCTAGCCTAGTCGTGAGGGAAGGTGAGAAAAAGAATAAGAGTAGAAAAAGTTAGGGGTTTGAACTTCTTTCAATGTACCCAAAAAAAAAAAAAAAAAAAAAAAAAAAAAAAAAAAAAAAACAACAACAACAACAACAACAACAACAACGTAGTTGTTACCAAGAACATAACATATTACTATGATTGCATGTTTGGAAGAAGAACAACATGGAATTGGAACCAAAGGCGTGGTTGCTTCCATCACCACGAACACCAACATTTCCGTGACCCAATCAAAGGTTATGAATTTTTTCCTTGCTTTAAAAAAATTTTAAAAAAAGAAAAGAAAAAAAGGCCACTTTGGTGAGCATTTGTATTTTCAACCATTTAAGGATGGCAATGTAGATAACGGATCTAATGGAGCATTTGTATTTGTATTTATTTTTTGGTTAGTACCAAAAATATATATATATATATATATATATATATCATTGGTTGGTGGTGTGGTTGCTTCCGTCACCACAACCATCGACATTTCCATGACTGAATAAAAAAACCCTAACCCTAAACCTAAATTTGAACCCCTAACCATCCGTATGTTTGCTCATAAAACATAAGAAAATAAAGAGAAAATAAAAAATAAAAAAAATCTTAAATCCCATATTTTTAGTTGCTTCCAAACACATCATACATACATAAAAATATATTTGTGGAGGGTTCCATTGACACCTGGTGTATTTTTTACTCTTACAACCCTTAATATTTTTATTTTTATTTTTATTTTTTGTAGGAATAGTATTTTACCAATCCAATCATTGATTAAATACTCTACTCATGAACGTCATGTATACCGAATTTTAAGTAAATCAGGTATCAGGAAACATTTGATTTGTAAACTCACATTCCTTTCATAAATAAATGTATAATTTGGGGCACTTTATAGATGACATGGCTCTTAATTTTCGATTGAATTGAAATTTGACATGCATGCCGTGCATGAGTAGAATATCTGGTTTGAAGGTTGGATTGATGAAAGACTAATCCTACAAACAGGTATTAAGGGGTGTAAGAGTAAAAGTCTTACACCAGGTGTCAACGAAATCCTCTCCTATATATATATAATTGAAATCAAATTTTGATTAGTTGGATAGAGATATTACTTTACAAAATTCAAATTGATGGAAAAAATAAAAATAAAAAAATCGAGGATTCAAAGGTTTTAATCTTGTATCTTGGATGCCAACACCTTTTGCCAAGTGGGATCTTTGCCATTGCCATCGCACATTGAGATTGAGGCTAACTCCTTTTATCTTAACATGCTCATTGTCTGTGAAGACCACTGTCTCTAGCGATTGCAACGACAATTGTGAGTTTGCCACCAACTCCAACGAATAGGATTGGACCCTCCTCAACATGTTCATCACCTTGCTCTCTCTCTCTCTCTCTCTCTCTCTCTATATATATATATATATACACACACATACATATAGGCACATAAGGTTATATATACATTGTTTGGTTTTGTTTGAAATTAATAATATGGATTTAATAGAGATGGTGAATTGTACAAATTATTGGAAAGAGATGAGTCATTGGTGGGATGATGATTTTTAAAAAAAAATATATTCGATTCAAGGGACTTCTTAGTTTAAGATCAAAAATTGGAGCAACGATGCAAAAGAAGACAATCAAAAATTGGAGTATAAAAATATTGGACAAGGGTAGTTTTTACTGAAAAATGTAATTATAAGTCGGTCATATGGAGTTCACATGGCCAATTTCCGTTAAAATCTTAATGGTTGCTAGATGGAGGGGTGCAATGTAAAAAAAGTTCGAAACTATTGGGGTTATTTTCTAATTTTAAAAATGAGGGGCAAAATGTGATTCCGGCCTAAAGTTTCAGAGGTGAATTTGTAATTTTCCCTAATGAAAATCAAACAGGAAGGAAAAGGGATCGGATAAGGGGGCTCCGAGGCGAGGCCTGACGGAAGGTTTTCAGATATCTTAGAGAGGAAGAACGAGCGAGCTGAAGTGCTTGTGTTATGGAAATTGGGAAGAAGCGAAAACGAAGCGCAAGTCCCGACATTGCGGAGAACTCTGCCTCCGCCTCAGCCTCAGCCTCAGCCTCAGCCTCAGCCTCCGATTCAGGATGGAATTACGAAGTCTTCTTGAGTTTCATGGGCAAAGAAATTCGTCAAGGCTTAGCCGATTACCTCTATCAGGATCTTGAGTATGCAGGAATTCGCACCTTTAGGGACAGTGAATCGCTTCACATAGGACAGGAGATCGGCCCGGAGCTTATCAAAGCCATCAAAGAATCGAAAATTTTCATCCCTATCTTTTCCTCGGAGTATGCCTCTAGTGAATGGTGCCTAAGAGAGCTCGCCCAGTCGGTCGAGTGCCAGTCGATTACGGGACAAAAGATTTTTCCCATTTTCTACTACGTGGATCCATTCCATGTACGACATCAAACGGGGAGTTTGGACATGGCCTTTGTCCAACATAACCGTCAATACGATGAGAAGACTGTCAATAGATGGAAGGAAGCTCTGACAAAGGCTGGAGAATTGAAGGGATGGGAATTCGAAAAAGAAACCAGGTAAATTCGCTACTCCTCACCTGGCCGCCTTTTTTTAATTTTTAATTTTTTATATTTTTTAGTATGATCCCCCCGATTTTTTCAATGATTAAATTTTACCTTAGTTTCTATTAAATCCTGAAACTCATCTAACTTAGAAAATACTGGAATGAGGGAAGAGAAAGGAAATGGGAAGAAATTGAGGGAAAATGGAGGCCTTTATCTTTCTCTCAAATGGAAGAGATTTGAAAAGAAATAGAGGGAAATGGAGTGAGTGACGAAATAACAAATATATCCTATACGGTATACAACTTCTGTCTAATAGGGCACGGATCGATCGTCTCCATTACAGTAAAAGTACTTGAATGAGATTGTGACACCTTGCAATTGTCTTGTAACTCAATCCATGGTTGAGCACTAGCCACATCAACAACTCATTAAAAGGGCCATCAAGGTTGTCGTTTTTGACTTCAAAGTTGTTAACAGCCTCGATCTCTCTTCTGCACCTCTCCTCAAACCAATGCTTATGGATATTCTCTTTCTTTATTCTTGTTATTATTTTCTCTTCTCTTTTCTCTTCTCCATTTCTCTCCATCCATACATACATAGCCTTAAGAATTTAATTTCTAAATCTTATCTATTTAAAAAAAAAAAAAAATGAACATATTACTATGGAACTATGTAAATATTTGTTGTGTTTGTTTCGAACGTACATACGTATTTGCCTAGCCCCCACCCCCTCCCCTTCTTTTTTATTTTTTTTGTTTTTTTTTTTAGATACTAGAAATTGAAATTTACCAATTTAACTTACTGGTTCAGTTCTTATTTATTTCTTTTTTGATCCTCTAACTTGATGAAGCCCAGAATTTGTTGAATTTGTATATAAAGAAGCGCCTGATCCATGTGTTAAAACACTGGTCTCTCACACTTGTCTCTTCTTCAATAAGTAGGAAAGCAAAATCTTAGAACCAGGAGCTGATTATAAATGCATATGTCATATTTTAATTGCATACTTTTTAAGCGAGAAAAGTAAGAGCTGATCTATGTGTAGAGTATAACGACCTTTTCCCATCAAAATTATTCTCTTTGTCGTACATCTACCTAGATCTTAGAAAAAAATAATATGTGAATTTCCCGTAATGTTTATTTTACCCATCAAAATTATTCTCTTTCTCGTAATGTTTATTTTTCGTTCTAGGCACTAATTATATGTTGTGTTTTCCCTTTTGATCTTAATTTATTTGGCAGGTATCGAGGAAGACTAGTAAAGATGGTTGTTTTAAAGGTTTTGTTGGAGTTAACGAAGAGTAACATGGTTGTGACTGATGACTTTGTTGGAGTTGATCATCTCAGAGAAGAAATGGAGAGATATGAAGTCGTCTTGTGCAGTGGCAAAGACACTCGTTTTGGCTTCACTGATTACCTCTACAATGATCTTGTTGATGCAGGAATTCGCACCTTTATAAATGATGATGAGAATGTAGGACTTGATATCGGCCCAGAGATTCTCAAAGCAATCAAGGAGTCCAAAATTTTCATCCCAATCTTTTCCAAGAGTTATGCTTCTAGTAAATGGTGCCTCCTTGGGCTCGCCCAAATGGTTGAGTACAACAGTCCCAGACAACGGATTTTACCCATTTTCTACGACGTTGAGCCATGTGATGTACATCTAATGAAGAGTTACTATGATACCTTTTACCTAGACCCGACACGTTACGATAGAAGGTTTGTCCAGGAATGGTGTGAGGCTTTGAGAGAGGTTGGACAAATGAAGGGGTGGGAATTGACGAAAGAAACTAATGGGTAATTCACTCTAGCTAACCCTCTATTTTATTTTATTTTTGTTTGATATAGTGCAATATAGACTCTATTAAGTTGTACTTAATTAACTAATTCTTTTAGTGTTGGAAGGTAAGTGAGCCAAAAAATAAGTATGTACAAAAAGAGCAGAACTAGCCTGCAGGCCACAAACTCTAAAGAGAGCAAGTAGACTAAAACCAACTCATCAACAAACACACTGTAGTAAGTTTAAACATGAAGTTAGAGCTTATCTGAGTGTGTACAAGAGAGAGGTAAACGAGACGAGAAACAAAAAAGCTCATTGCCCATCGAAGCAATCAGCGCAGTATGTCTAAGTTAATGTTTCAGTTCATACAAAACATTCTATATCTAGCATTGTTAGTAATACTAGAAAAACTTAGTCTTGGAATTTAGATTGCAAGAAGCTTGGGCTATTGGCTGGAATTGAAATAAAATGTAAAATAAGATTGATAGAAACTAAATAATAAATTTTCAAAAATAAAAAATAAAAAATGTGTGGTGCAGATATTGTCTTGGGCCTAAAAGCAAGCAAGATTTCAAATAAGATTGCTTGGAACATGGATAAGTTTTTGCTTGAGATGCTTTTTTTTTTTTTGGGGGGGGGGGGGGGGGGGGGGAGGGGGATTGTTCTTTAGGCTAGAGATTGTATGGCTAAATATTTTAACTAGTTGCTTTAGTTCTTTATTTTTTATTTTTTCATTCTCTGACTTGATTGATCATGGAAATGTAGAATTAATGCTGATTGAAATAAGCAAATTACTTTTGTTGCAAAACTTCTTTTTCTAATGGTAGTATTGTGTATTACGTACAGACCTGGGGCTGATCCATGTATAGAAACACTTACCTCATCTTTAATAAGGAGGAGAAGAAAATCCTAGAACCAGGACTGATATATATATAAGTGATTTCTCATTACATACTTTTAAGTGAGAAAAGTGGGCACTGATCCATGTGTAGAGTTCTACGATCTTTTCCCTTGCAATTATCTTTGCTCCTATATATCCACATTTGAACTAAATAAACAAATAACATCCATTATTCTTTTTCCCATAGGATTTATTTTTCCTTATAGCCACTAATTATCTGTTGTGTTTTTTCCCTTTGATATCAATTATATTTGACAGGTATCAAGGAACACTAGTAAAGATGGTTGTTTCATATGTTCTGTTGGAGTTAAAGAAGGATTACATGGTTGTAGCTGATAACTTGGTTGGAATTGATCATCACGTAGAAGAAATGAGGGAATTATTAAATCTTGACTCCAATGATATATGGATTGTTGGAATCCATGGCGTGGGCGGTATTGGCAAGACAACTATTGCCAATTTGATATACGACCAACTATCTAAGAGCTTTGAATGTTGTTGCTTCCTTGCAGATGTTAAAGAAATGTCAGAACAACACAATGGTTTTATTAATTTGCAAAATGAACTTATCTCTAAGATCCTAAGGGGGAAATGCCTGGAAATCATTAATGTTGATGAAGGAATCAACATGATCAAAGACACTGTTTTCGGTAAGAAGATTCTCATTGTTCTAGATGATGTGGATAAAAAGTCTCAAATTGATATACTTGTAGGGAATCGTGAATGGTTTGGTTTAGGTAGTAGGATCATAGTTACAACAAGAGACAAAGAGGTTCTAAATCTGCTCAAAGTGGATAGGACTTACGAACCCCTAATTATGGGATTTCTTGAATCTCTTCAACTATTTAGCAAGCACGCCTTCAGAAGAGACTCTCCTCCAAAAGACTATAATATTCTCTCTGAAAAAGTTGTATTGACTGCTGCTGGGATTCCTTTGGCTCTTGAGGTTATAGGGTCATTTTTTTATGGTAAGGGGAAAGCACTATGGGAACACATGTTGATGAAGCTAGAAAAAATACCTAATGTCCAGGAAAGGTTGAGAATAAGTTACGAAGCATTAAATTTCAAGCAAAAACAGATATTCCTTGATATTGCGTGTCCCGACATTGGAGTGGATAAAAGACCTGCTTTTTACACGTGGGATGACTATAAATTTAACCCAACAAATGAGATTAATGTCCTTGTTCTCAGGTCTTTGGTAAAAATTGGACATGATAATAAGCTAATCATGCATGATCAACTTAGAGACCTTGGTAGGCAAATCGTCCATGAGGAATGTTTCAAGCGGCCAGCGAAGCGTAGCAGGTTGTGGTTTCATGACGAAGACTTGGACATGTCGGTGAGACAGATGGTAAGAATCTAGTGCATTATGAATTTTACCCTCTTGACTTGGTTTCTTTCTTATGTCATTATTCATGTGATTCTAAAGTAAAATGCTTTACAAACAAAAATCTTTTACAGAATGTACAAACAGATGTGGATGCTGATGTAGCCATATAGGCATCATAAATGGTTTCATTTTTAAGGTCAGAAGTTGTCTTCGCCAGCATAATTTTTTTAAAAAAAATTTAAAAAGAAGAAAAAAGAATCAAAATCCCTGTAAACGTACATATCAGGATAGTGGCCCCTGGGCTTAGCTTAGGTGGTAAGGGGTTCAGGTAGGTTAGGGTTAATTCTTCTTGACATTCTTGTATTACATTAGGAAGTGGGTACTAAAAGGTCATTTCCCCTTCTTTGAATGTGACCACCATCTCGCCAAACCAACAAAAAAGAGAGAGAGAGATGTCCCCAGCAAAAAATCTCCACTAACCAATTATGAAAAGACTCCTGCTAAGTTAAAATAATCATTCAAAATTATATATATATATCAAATTGATCTTTAATATTCTACTTCTTTTTCTGTGGACTCCATATTTTTTTTACTAATAAGTTGTTTATTTATTTGAAGGTTTTCTATTGGCATGGGATAGTTGAAGTTGAAGCCGGTCGTGTGGATATTTTCAAATTGGAGACTTTGAACTTGTATAGTATCAACGTTAGCACCTTACCTGCAGAGATTGATGCCCTTTCTCAGCTCAAGCAACTCAAATTGGAATTTTGCCACCGACTTCGATATATCCCACGGCTTCCCTCTAGTTTATTTAAACTTTATCTCAACTATAGTGTATTAGAAAGATTGCCAGATCTGTCGCAGTTGAAAAATTTATCAACGTTAGAGCTCATTAACTGCTTTGAGTTAACAGAGATTCAAGGCCTTGAAAATTTGGAATCTTTAAGACACCTAAATACATCGTGGTGTGAATTCCTAGGTAGATTACCGGATCTTTCAAAGTTAAAGAAGTTACAAAAAGTAGTTATCAATGGCTGTAAGAGGCTACATGGGATTCAAGGATTGGAATCCGTAGCATATTTGAAAATGAATGGGTGCACAACCATTAGAGGACCACTTGATCCATCAAACTTGGGAATGTCAAAAGAACTAATGTTTAGTGAAAGCCAGAAGGATGATCAGGGATTACAAAGTGTCGGGACTGCTGGGAAGACTTCGGAATATTTGAGCACTTCATTTGCTTCTGCCTTCACCTCAGGAGGGAAATATGAAGTGTTCTTGAGTTTCAGAGGCGAAGACACTTATTATTTCACCGATTACCTCTACAATGATCTTGTCTATGCTGGAATTCGTACCTTTAGGGATATTAACGAGCTTCACTCAGGAGAACAGATCAGTCCGGAGCTTCAGAAAGTTATCAAGGAGTCAAAAATCTCCATCCCAATTTTTTCTAAGGAATATGCTTCTGGTGAATGGTGCCTATTTGAGCTCGCCCAGATGCTCGAGTGCTTGAGAACTACGGGACTCAAGATTTTTCCTATTTTCTATGATGTCGAGCCGTCTGACGTACAACATCAAACAGGGAGTTATGAGGAGGCGTTTTTCCATCACAAGAGGAATTTTGATGAAAAGACTGTCCAAGGATGGAAGGAGGCTCTGGGAGAGGTTGGAAAAATGAAGGGTTGGGTATTGAGGAAAGAAACTGACGGGTAATTCACTCTTGATAGCCCCACTTTTATGTAGAGCTTAATTACCTAGTTCTTGTAGTGGTTGAATGCGAGATAGTGTGAAGCTCGAGCAATGTTTGGGATTGGAATAATAAGTAAAGGACCTTGCTAGCATGAATGCCAGTCAAATCATGGCCACAAAAAGATGTTAAAGGTTTTTTAAAAAAAAAAACCCGCTTTTTGTGGTTTAAGTGGTCAAGATTTGGTTGTCGTTGCTTTTAGCAATGATAGTCTGTTACCTTAGATTTTTTCAATAAGTAAAATAAGAGTAGAGAAAAAAGAAAAGATTCACTCCTTCAACTTTATCTAAAAAAACACTTTGCGCTTCTATAGTTTGTTTTCACACTTTGACCCCCTCATGTTTTAGAAAATGACACTTTACACAATTCCATCATTTAGCTACTTATGTTTTTTTTTTAATTACCAAAAATGGTTGCACGTGATCCACTCATAACATTTTTGGGACAAAAAATGCCTTGGTAATAAGGACAATTTCATCCTTTCACCAATATATGGTAAATATATATTCATAAAATCATTGTTTCCATCAACGTTATAAGGGTTATATACATTTTCCAAACATGAGGGGATCAAAGTATTTGAAAACAAACTAGAGGGGTGCAAAGTGTTTTGAATGAAAGTTGAGGGGGTGAAACTATATTTTCCCCAAAAAAGAAAAACAAAGAAGAACGCACACACGTGTGTGCACACCTACACACACCTTCTTTTTTTGGCTAAATATGAATACACACAGCTATTAAAAAGGGAAAACAAGATTCGAGACCAGATTGTTTGGCACATCAATAAATTCTTTTCTAAGATGGCTTTTTTTTGTTTTGTTTTGTTTTTCTGAATGTACTAGAGATTATATTGCCAAATATATTAACCAACTTAAGTGTTTTTTTTAACTTTTTGCTTTAGCTTTTACTGTATTTATTTATTTATATGTTTTTCCATTCCCCAACTTGATTCTCACTGAAACATAGAATTTGTTGAATATATATATATGCTCTAGGTTGATTGAAATAACCTTTTCTATATTAGTTTTTTTTTTTTTTTTTTTGGGTAAAATCCTTTTCTATATTAGTGGCCAGTTTAAAAGCAAATTATTTTGGTTATAGAACTTTTTGAAAAAGATATATTGTATGTTACAAGTAAAGTAGGGCCTGATCCATGTTTTGAAACACTTGTCTCTTCAATAAGTTGCAGAATAAAATCCTAGAACTTATGGTATTCGAATATATAAGTGATATTTCAATTGCATATCTTAAGTGAGAAAATTGGGGGCTGCTTCATGCATAGAGTGTTTGATCTTTCCCATCACAATTATTCTTTTTGTTCCTACATATCTGTACTGGATTAAAAAAAAAATGAAGTACATCATATTTTCCCTTAATGTTTATTTTTCCTTTTGGGCAATAATTATTTATTGTCTTTTCCTTTGATGTCAATTATATTGGGCAGGTATCAAGGAAAACTAGTCAAGATGGTTGTCTCAAAGGTTTTGTTGGAGTTAACGAAGAGTTACATGGTTGTAACTGACAACTTGGTTGGAATTGATCGTCACGTTGAAGAAGTGATGAAATTATTAGATGTTGACTCTAATGATGTATTGATTGTTGGGATTCATGGCATTGGTGGTATTGGCAAGACAACTATTGCAAAGGTCATCTACAACCAACTCTTGGAGCACTTCGAATGTTGTAGCTTCCTTTTAGATATTCGAGAAACATCACAACACGGGGGTCTTGTTAATTTGCAAAATGAACTCATCTCTGAGCTCCAAAAAGATAAATTCCTCGTCATTAGTGATGTTGATGAAGGAATCAACATGATCAAAGATACAGTTAGCAGCAAGAAAGTTCTTATTGTTTTAGACGATGTGGATGAGAAGTCTCAAGTTGATAAATTTATAGGGGACCGTAAATGGTTTGGTTCAGGAAGTAGGATCATAGTTACAGCAAACGACAAAGAGGTTCTGAATATGCTTGAAGTGGATAGGACTTACCAACTGCCGTTAATGAAACATGATCACTCTATTCAACTATTTAGCAAGCATGCCTTTAGGAGGGACTTTCCTCCAGAAGACTATGTTATTCTCTCTACAAAAATAGTTTCCACTATTGAGGGACTTCCTTTGGCTCTTGAGATTTTAGGGTCGTTTTTATTTGGTAAGGAGAAAGAAATATGGGAAGAGACATTAGAGAGGCTGGAAGATTTACATAATGAGCCTATCCATCTAAAGTTGCCCTATTTGAAGGATCTGTAATTTGGGTCAGCCTAGATTCAAGCTGTTTTGTTCATACCAGGACAGATTTCATTGTGAATTAGTTTGAATTTGTAAGTTGGCCTATTTTTATCCTTTTTATTTCTATTTAATCTGTTCCCCCCACCCTCTTCGCATGGCAAAGTGTCTGTTACATTATCTCTACTTCTTGCTTCTTTTTCTTTATCATTATTTTTTTATTTTTGTCAATATTCTGTGATTATTTTGGCAGGAAAACATCTTAGGTTTTTATTTAAAAATGGATTTGATTTTTGTCTTGCTCTGGAAAATGTTAATAAGGAGGTGAAGACTGAGAGGGGTTAATACTAGAGATGTCAATGGGATGGGTTTTTTTGGGACCCCGACCCAACCTGCTCTGATTGGGAAGGGTTTGGAAACTACCTAGTGGGGTTGGGACGGGTTTGGGGATCTTTTTTAAAAACCTGTTAGGGTTTAGGGTGGGGTTGGGATGTTCTTTAAAAACCCGTCCTCAACCCATCCTGATTAAGTTTTTACTTTTTATCGAATACATGTGACTACTTTTAGTTGTTATGATGCATTTTATTAATATTTATTTGGGGCATTTTTGAGCTTTTTTAATTGAAAGTGGTTTCATGAATTTAATTAATGAATTTTGAAAATTTCTCATTATGAATATGGAAAATTAAAAGGATTATTTCTCACATTTTCTTTAATATCAAATCTAGGTTACCGGACGTAATGGGTTTTTTTGTCCCCCCCTACTTTAGTATAAATGGGACAAGATGGGGTGAGAATGAGATTTTCAAATTTAATTGAGACGGGAATGGGAATTTGATGTTAAATCCAAAGTGGGTTTGAGATGGGATAATTTTCATTAGGGTTGGGGTTGGGAAGAGGCTCCCCTTCCCAAACCTGTCCTGTTGAGATCCCCTAGTCAGTACCACTAGCAAAAGACTTTTTGATTGGAGTTGAAATCAAATAAATAAGAGGTATTTTCTCTCTTCTATACATCACCTCTTTGTTTCTTTTTCCTTGTTTTAATTACTTTTATGAGATGGATTTTTATTAGGTGAACACTATTTGGGATTTGGCTAATCAAACATGAACTCCTTTTCGTTAGTTGACCTCATTTAATTTGGCCGCTCAGACAACATAGATATTTTAGAAGATGAACCTCTCTTCTGTTGCTTAAAACAGTACTGTAAGGTGAAATCCCCAGGGGTTCCACTCTCCCCCCATATATGTTTTGGTTATCTCCATCCTCCATCTAAATCTGCATTCACAAAGTTTGTAAGCTGTCAATTGGTTTGTAACTCTTTCTATTCCAAGGGGTAGTTTTTTGTTTTTTGTTTTGATTTAAAAAAGAAAAGAAAAATCTTTCCAGGAATTTAGACCGTCTAAGATCAAGCAAGGGTAGCTTGAAGATCCCAAGCTGGATTATCTTGCTGGTTTGCTCATTGACAGCAGCTACAATTAATTTGCTTGAATTCATATCTACTAGATGTATAATTTGCTGGCTTTAGGCATGAACTGAAATATTCTGAAGACCATTTATTTGGTTTGTAATCCACTGAAAAGGCAAATGTTGTGACTTTCCCATGAGTTGGGAGAGCATTTAGTGGGGGTTATTGCGGTTACAAGAGCATTGTTTCTCTGTTTCCATCAAAAAAAAGAAAAAAAGAAAAAAAAAAGGGCATTGTTTTTATAAGTCTTGGGAAAATGTACGTTTTGGTTATCTCCATAATTCTTGAAATGTCCTCCCCCTCCTCCCCTCTTTTCCCATTCATATAAGAATCCATTTGGTTGCTTATGTGAAGTGACCGAGATATGTGCCTAGACAGCCTAAACAGTGTGAAATCTGTGAACCCTGTATTCATTTATCATTTAAAAAATCTACACCACATTCGAGCTAGAAAATCAAAATGGCCAGGTACCCAGAAACAATGCCATTCCCATCAAAAGATAACTCTGTTACTCTGATGTACCAACTAAAGTAACTACCAAACTGAACCTAACAAATAATAAGCATAGTAAGAGTACAAATACAAAATAGAAGATGATGATAAGCCAACATCCATGCCTAGAAGCTACATATATCAGGGCATTCTTATTACAGCAATGCATATAAAATCTTGGACATACATTTATCAGTCATATGAAGAAACCACAAAACCTATTTAAGTATTAACAACCACAATCTCGGCACGAGGACATCAAACTGGCCATAGAGACAACAATATTACTTAGCCATAGCATCGGATTGGATCATCGCACCCTTTCTCCGAAGATTTGCTTCAATCTTTGCAAGGTTACTGCTGGTGGTATTCCTCGGCTCGGTAGAACTTGTTGGCAGGCAGAATCTCAGTAACAATCTTCCTGTTCAATAGCTTCTAAAAGAAGGAACAGCGTATTTTTATAAAATTGGACGGGTTTTTTTTTGTCAGAACCACAGATAAAATGTGCATCTGTTTGGTGGAGAAAGGATTTTTTTGTCTGTTTATACAGAGTTACAGAGTTATAGTAACCAAGGTATTCTTAATGAAGGTACTTAAATCATGTACAATTTGTAGCTGGATATGCCTAAAAGGAAATGAATTTGCTTCACAAATTGTAAGAAACAAATAGGGTTTCTATTTGTTTTTATTTCAATTAGTATGGAAAAACATATTCTTCTCTCCATGTTAATCATCCTCTTGCCAGTCTTGCAGTGACAAGGACATGGGAAATAGCCAGGCAAGGCAATTGAGAATCTGAAAAGTGGTAGGGATCCGATAAATTCATTGATGGGGCCCGCCCAAGAACCCTTGTCTGTCCATTTTTGTAGAATAAGGAAGCATAGGCACCAGATTGGCAGCACTATGTTCTGGTGGCGCCCCATGCGGCAGCTTTCAGTGAAACTTGTCGTTTTAAGCATTATCAGATAAAAATGTCTTACCTCTTGAGGCTTTGTCCTTGTTCTCATCCATGGCCTAATGGTGCTCCATCTTTGGCTGCTCCTGCTCCATTGTTTTTTAGAAGCCATTCACACTCGGGACCAGCTTGTAAGCTGCACACTATGTATAGTTCCTGATAAATTCCTAGATTAATGGTTTTCCCTTACTACTGTTTCTCAAGGTTTTGTGCACACTATTACAATTATGCTTTGTATTTCTATTGAAATTATAAATTTGTTATTTACAGCCTAATACAATGCCATTCCCATCAAAAGATAAATATGTTACTCTGCTGTATCAACTAAAATAACTACCAAACTGAACCTAGCAATAATAAACATACTAAAGTACAAATACAAAATAAAAGATGATAAGCCAACACCCATTAATTACAGATCCATGTCTACAAGCTACATACATCAAGCATTCTTATTACCGCAATGTCTATAAAATCTTGGATATATATCGGTCTATGAAGAAACCACAAAACTATTTAAGTATTAACAACCATAATCTCGGCACGAGGACATCAGAGTGCGACCACTGTTTGGCCAGATACAACAAGATTACTTAGCCATAGCATCGGATTGGATCGTTGCATCCTTTCTCTGAAGATTGCTTAAAACCAAATCGGCCCCCTTTTGCAAGGTACTGCTGGTGGTATTCCTCGGCTCGGTAGAACTTCTTGGCAGGCAGAATCTCAGTAACAATCTTCCTGTTCAATAGCTTCTGCTGTCGTTCCAGCGACTCCAGTGCCGCTTTCTCTTGCTCGGGTGTGTAGAAGTATATTCCAGATCTGTATTGTGTTCCCACATCATTTCCCTGCCCATCAAGGATTATCAAGCTGTTAGGATATGCAAAATGGTTATGCAGTAAGACCAATACGCTGCATGGCAGTAGTCTCCATTAAAGATGATCAAAGGTCAGAATCATCATAAAACCACTATACTAAAGTAATTAATATTATAAATATATATATTTATATAACACGTTGAAGAAAGATCCTACTTAGTATGAAGATTTCCTAAGGAAAGTGCAGTTTATTGTCAAAATGGAGAGGAAACACAAGCATGTGGAATTAAAGGAATATTTCCAGATTTAATTAATGCTACATTGCTACTACATCATTGTGTGGTTACTATGAAACCAGCTTTTCATGGTACTCTTTTCTTTTTTTGGATGAGTTTTGCATGGTACTCATCACTGAACTTTCAGTGCCCATACCAGCTGCATGATGAAGTGAGATAGATAAATTAATACCATCCCAAGCACATACCCAGTGGGCCAGTGGCATGCAAGGATAACAATTTGAATCAATGAATGTTCCAACAAATGAGTTGAACTAAACAATAAATAGGCACACAGTACAGATGTGATTATGGCACCAAAATCCAAGTTTATGTGGTGAGTTCATCATGTGACAAATTGTAACAATTATTGACCTTACTGGCCCTATGATAGAGCCTGCAATCTAGCTCTTGTAAGCTTTTTGAACATAAAAGGTACAACCTCAACAACGCAGAATGTACTATATAATATTTCATGTTCTCTCATTTTGTGACATCCAAAGCTGGGGGGCAGGGGCATGATCTAACTTTTGCAAAGTTAAACCATCTAACTGAGGTGAATTTTATATATACATAACTTGCATTCTACATATCATTTTCATTAATCTTGATTAAAAAAAAAAAAGAAAAAAAAAGAAAACCTGATTCTCGATATACATTACTCTTGTCAATTTTACAGCTTTCAATGAACTTCTACTATTCCACAATAAGGAATGTGTTCTCCCACCCATCATGCTCAATGTGGTTATCATAGAACCATGGGTACCAGATTCATTCATTAGATGTCTCAAAGAAGAAAAAAAAAAAAAAAAAGGGTCTTTCACTCACTCGCACAAATGGCTCCCCAAGATGATTGGATGGTGTTGCCCGTTGGCCTGTAGACTTGACGTGGGGGAGCTTTTCCTCCTTGACCTTGTGCAGATTTATCCCTAGAGGATAAAATAGAGGGGACCCTCTCATTCTATGCGATAAATCGGTTAACCGTTTCCACGCAAAAACATATTATTAATAGTTCCATTTATCAGATGTTATCCGGGGAAAAAAAATGATGGCTATGATCCTAGGGATATGACAAGAAATAAAGAAAATCCCATGGGTTATCTGTACTTTCATCTTCTAATACCATGCAGCAAAAATACGGATAGAAATGTCATTTCCACAGAAGCTGCAAGTTATCACTTATCAACCATGAATTAAGAAACTATGTGCCCTTAACTGTGTCCACATTGTGTTGCCCCTGTGTGTGTGCAACATAGTCTGGAGAAGGCCTGTGAACTATGATTAAGCATGTGCAATTAAAGAAAAATATATCCAACAACAAGCATCACCTGATGAGAAAAGAGACCCACAGGATCACTTAATGAGGGCAATAATCCTGTATTGTACAAAGTGGCTTATGCTCAATTTCTAATGTGCAATGATAGAATCTGTAGAGAATAATTCCCAAGAAATCAGGCTTTTGTCTAGTACCATAATCAGGCAAAATCCGAAAGTGGTGGCAGTCCTTAGACTTAGGTTGATGAGTATGCAAGAAAGTGCACAGAAAATATATATATATATAACAGAAAGTAAGAGAACACCTGATATTTAAGCCAAGCCTACAAATTGAGCTTTCAAATTTTTAGGCCTGGTGCTGTATTGAGAAGAAAAATTGATTCATCCAATTGTGGTATATGATCCTATTGTTCAGTCAAACCCAGTGTCTACACTAAAAAATCATTATCATACTCAGACCTTAGTGACCCCAGACAAAGACAAGTCGTTCAATATATAACTCATTAAAGTCCTATTTGATAATTAATTCTACAATTTTGGTTACTACCCAAATGCTAATTTAATCTAGATTGCAAACCAGACAATACTCTCCCCAAATGCTTCTGTAATTAGGGAGAAGGGAATTAAATGCAAATATATATATATATATATATATATATATATATAAAGCTTATAATTTGTGAGACCATTACACAAATACCCTTGTGATTAGCACCACAAAATGCCCTTGTGATTTGCTTGTAGGAGCCATAGCTCTCCAAACATTTGGGAGTCTTCACATCTATATCTTGTATTGTACAACATAGAAGTTCTCTACCCACCCTTGGGTAGCCCATTTGGTAAGGACGAACTTATGATTGTGTGGTTAGGCGCATGGTCATGGGTTCAATTTCCCACTAGGACAACCCAAGATTTCAGTGGGGGACCGTGGCAGTGGGTTGCTGCGCTAGTCTCCCCAGGGATTTAGGTTCCATGGGTGGGTCCAAAGGGCCTGCTGTGGGATGGTTCCCCTGTTATCAAAAATAAAAAATAAAAATAAATAACATAGAAGTCCCTCAACTATCAACTTTTTAAAATTGCCCCCTCCCTCGAATACACACACACACACAAACATATTACCCCATTAAAAATAGAGCTTGTCTTCATTGCCCTATTTAATGCTTTTGTATTTCATTTTTATATTAAAATTTCTCTCAAGGTTCTTGGATTTATTTATTGTGTAAAATTTTCATTTCATTTTTACATTCAAATTTAGTTTGTTTTAACTTAATTTAATCATTTTGTCAATTTTCTCGATCACAGAAAATAAATTCTAAAAATCAAATGTCTAGAATTTGAGAATAGTTTAAGAAAAGAATGATCAAATTGAATGATTTAATCTCATCAAATCAAACCACTATATTAGCCTCTGAAATTCATGCAAAAAGCTACATTGAGTCATCTTATGTGTTGAAAATTTAGTTCTCATTCACAATTATTATTACTATAACTGGAAAAAAATGTGGACTCAAATAACTCTGCCCCTCACCCCCCAAAGAAAATATTTATGGCTCCATCCCTGCTGACAACCATGATGGAAATTCAAAATAGTTGATGAACACTTTCACATAAAATCTAATATCCTAAATGATAATGGATCTATGATGGACAGTTGTAACAATTTTTTAATATAAAAACTGCGCATGATGCTGATCGAACAAATGGATGATATCAGAAGGCAACAATTGTTTTATGTAAGAATGAAAAAGAGAAGGCGACAATTGACAGTTTGGAGTATTCATTGGGAGCTAAGTAACACGGATACTTCTTATAAGGATCCATATCCACATTGAATATGTATCGGATACCCATATATCTTGGATACTCTCTGATACCATATATCTTAGATACTCTCGATACATATCCAATACTTCATAAACGTATGCAAAATTTGAATATATACGGGTATAATTTACCCCATCATGTCAGGTATAATTCACCTTTCCTGTGCCAGTCCATGTAAGAACTTTGACCTTAAACGGCACTTTCGAAGGCCAAATTATAGGGCAGGAGAGTTTAGCAGGATTTGAAGTTATAGAAGGGAAAGAAAAAGAAGGATTTGCAAAAGAAAATACTGCAGGCTCCAAACTGCATTGTTGAATTGGACTGGAAAGGAGACACGCAGACTTCATTGTTTACTCGAATGTGACCAGTTTATTGATCTTGACTTTGATAAAATTACAATGAAAAATGAAATACTAAGATGAATTGGGATAGGTAGCAATAGAAAATTTCACTATAAAGGCATCTTGGATGCAAGAAAGAAAATAAAAAAGAGGACATTCCACCTTCCAAAGATGTTCCTCAACGAACTCCTCCAAAAATTTGATTTTATTGCTCAGATCAGTTAATAATCTGGTGAAAGAACTAAAAGAAGGAAGATGTGACTTTTGTATTTTCGCAGACACTTATATGTTATCCTTATCACAAAATTGAAATCCCACCCATTTGGGAGAAAGTTATGCTTGCTGATAATTGAAGGCCCTATAGAAAGCATTAGCTAATGAACACACCCAATGAAAGATATTTTTGAGATGCGTGGCCTTCACTTTATTTCTGCCAACACTAAAACCTTTCATCAACCCTACCCTTTGTTTATGAAGCAACCTGCCAATAATATCAGTCAACCAAAACAAAGAAAAGCGAAAGTGGACCACATCAAATGCCTCTTACTCCAAACTACACCATACACTTTATTAAAGACCACAGAACAACAAGAGTAATGACTTTGAAATGCACTTTCTCCATCTAACACCCTAGTCGTTTTCTCTCAACTAAGAAGCACAGATACGGATAAGGGATTTGATACGATATGGATACGCCGATTCGGCAATTCTAAAAAAATGTAGGATACGATACGGCGGGGATATGCTAATAAATAATTATTTAAATTTTTATATTTAGTCTAAAACATCAATAAAGCCACAAATACAAAGCTGTATGATAATATGACTTTATTTTGTACACAATACTACATTATTATAAAGCCAAAAATACAAAGTTGTAAACAATATTAATGTATCACATATTCACATATCAACATAGCATCATTAAATCATTAATAATAAATTAACCACTAATATAAAAACATACATATATATCCCATATGTATCACAGATATTTTGTTTTAAATTTTACCTTGATGCTTTTTAAAAATTTCATTTAAACTCCCTTTTTTTTTTAAAAAAAATAATAATAATTGCGAAAAGACCCCTAGCTGTATCCCGCCGTATCCAAAACGTATCGGTGCCGTATCCCCCTGTATCCGAACGTATCGGTGCCGTATCTAATGTTGTGACATTGTTCCGATACGTACAAAATGTATCTGATACTTATCGGTATCCGATATGTATCCGATATGGATTCAAGAGGGGTTTTGGAGTATCCATGCTTCATAGTCTCTCAAGCATCAATCCAGAAAATCTAATTCATACATTCATAAACATTCTTGAAATCAGTTTTGATCATTAACCTTCTTTGATTATATTTTCTACATCTTTCCATGCATTCTTTAAAAATGGTGAATTTATTTATAATCTACCTAATTTTAACAAAAGAACCTTGGGATAGAAAGATAGAATCTTCAAGAGCTCCTTTAAGACGATCAGATAGAACTTAAAAAAATAATAAATAATAATAAAAAATAAAAAATAAATTATTGTTGAGGGGGAGGTTCTTCGAGCCATTGAGTTGTACCATCTGAATGATGAGATGGCAGGAAGGTGCTATCTAGAGGTGAGAACAAGGCAACCAATGGGGTGGAGACGTTGAGGTGTCAGTAAGATTCAAGTACAACTTCTCAGAGATTCTGTTATCCAAGAATCCTTTTCAAGTGAGCCTTGAAGGCCTTATAAGGAGGTGCAAAGGGCGCAGGCATTAATGGTTTTATAAATGACCACATTATGGCTGTGGAGCGCTTTTTTCAGATCATTGAATGTCTCTCGACAAATAGCTGGATGACACGTGTTCAGATGATATCCTTGTTCTCCCTGCAATATACTAAGGTAAGAGACGTACCGCTATATAATTAGGGCACACACCTAGCTCAGTTAGCTCTTACTCTAGCCACTAAACCAAAACCCTTACACCATCCTAAGGATAGGTCAGGCAGGCACCAACCATGGGGCACCTGGGCCCTACCACAAGCTTGGAAGGATATCAAGAATAGAAGACCCTGGGAGGAGTCTGTTATCATGGTAGATTATTCTCCCTACGGTCCTTTAAGTAGCCTAGCCTATTAGGCTAGGATGCCGTTGATGATAGGTTCCCATCACTTTTAGAGCCCATATCCACTTCTAACATCAAGCCCCCTAGCTCCAAGGTTTTCATTTTAAAATGTTGACAACATCAAAGGATAACAGTCTAGTTATATCAAATCCACATCTCCAAGGACGGATGGTGCCACGTGTTGAAATATAAGCAGTCAATCCACGTGTCACCTCCTAATTGGGTATCGTAAGGGCCAAAAGGCATTTTTATGATTAGCCTATTAACGAATATGTACTAAACTGATTTAATTCATCAATATATATGTATTTATGTATGTAACTATGTAAGTACATACTAACTAATTTATCCAAAACTTATGACATATTGTACCTCCTTTTTCAGAACTGGGAGCTATGAATTTCGAGTTTGCTCTCCTATTTACCCCACAAGAAACATAAAAAATCATATCATCTTTAATGATCTCCAACCTTAGCAAAAACTAATGGATAAAGCAAGGAGTAATTTATTCATCATAAAAATTGGTCTTCCACATCTCCACCCCCTCAAAATCGTTCTCTAACTATCTAGCATTCCTGCCACCAATGGAATCCAGCCGATGCTATTCAATCTAGGCTTTGAATAGTGATTTATAACCTAAGATTGGATAAAGACCCCAAGACGGATTTATTAATTAAAACTCTTTCATGAATCTAAACACTACCAACCCACCAATTATCCACATCCTCAGAAGAGTGTTGAGAGAAAATCCACAAGCTCTCAAAGAATAGGAGGAGCCAGACCTAAAGTGAATGATTTTGACACTAGGAGGGTGGGGCAATATTCTAAGGAGGGCTTCCAAAGGGCAGCTTAGAAAAACTTCGCACTATGAACTTCTTCATTGCACATTCTATGCTCTCCTTCTAATCTCGTGCCCTCTCCCTCTTGGAACAATTCTCATGCAGATATTAAAGGATCTATACACTTGCAATGGACATGTTAAAAATCTCAAGACCAAGGATGAGGGGACTCCTCGTTTTCTATCAAGACAAAATTTTACAACACAAATAAGAGCTAGCGACACTGTACTTCTCAGTTGGTTCATCCACGATTTCAAAGTTATTCATTGAATTAATTGACTTCACAACAAGCACCAAAATAAAACAGTTCATAGCTGCAAATTCTTTCTTTTCTAAGAAAAATTAAAAAATAGCTGCAAAATTTGATGAACAAAAAATGGATGAGCCCCATGACCACAAAAATTCAAAAAATCATTCTTCCCAAAATTAATACCCCAATCGTTATTTACATGCACGCACGCACGCTGACACACACAGAGAACTGAGAGCACCAAGCAATCAGATATACAAAATTACAAAGCAAACACAGAGAAAATCAAACCAACTCCAGCAATATTCAACCACCATATATGCAAAATTATCAATCAAAACCAGCAAAAGCTAAAGATATTTAGGGAGAAAATTAGCCAAAACAAGAAAAATTCAACCATCTACCAAAAACTTGAACGAATTCACTTCCGAAACCAATCAAATACCAATTCCAGAGCAATTCAACCAAAACCCATCACTCACAAACCAAAACCCACCAAAAAAAACCCCAATACCAACTACCCAAACACACTCACCTGCCGATTAAGCGTAGTCGGATCATGCCGAGCCCAAAACATATCAAGCAACGTCTCGAAACTACACTCCTTCGGATCATACTGAACCCGAACGACCTCCGAATGGTTCGTGGTCCCCGAACAAACGTCGTTATAGCTCGGATTGTGCAAGAACCCCTGTGTGTACCCGACCTCAGTCCGGGTCACGCCGGGAATTCTCTGGAAAGCTAGCTCGACGCCCCAGAAGCAACCGGCGCCGAACTGCGCGAACTGCTGGCCCGGCGCCGGGATGTCGTCGTCGGGACCCTGAGCAATCGACGAGGAATCCATGGTGGGTTCTGGCGATTTGGTGGTGCCAAACCCTAGCTTGCCTAACCAGCTCATTGGGGGTTTGTGGAGAGACAAGAGTCCAGAGCTTTGAGGGAAAGTGGAACTTTTAGAGAGAGAAGAGAGTGGGGTTTTAGAGAGAGAAACGGAGGGTTTAGAGAGACAAAAGGAGAGGAGCCGGAGGGGAGAGGCTGAGGCGGTGGTGGTGGTGGTGGTAGGGGTGAGCATTTTTAGTTGTGACGTGAGGAATGTAAGGGAAGTGGGTTTGGGGATGACACTGGGGAAGGTTTGTTATTTATTGCGTAATTATTATGTATATATTCTTTTTTTTTTTCTTTTTTTTGAGTGGTTATCAGGTGGAGTCAAACATATTTTGATTTTTACATTTGCTACGTGGAGAGAGTAGAGATTAAACCAAAGAGCAAAAGTTTTGTAGTCCAAAACCTTAGGAAAGTATTGATCCTTTTTTAATTACCTAAAAGCTCAAAGGAAGTGGAACAAAAAAATTAAGGTAAATTGTAGAAAACTCCCCTGAAGTATGGGAGATCAGTAAATAACCATCTTATGTTTTAGTTTTGCCAATGTGCCCTTAATTCAATTGGAAGACAAAATCAATCATCGATTGCTACCTAATTCGCTATGATGCCGACAAGAGTTCCAAAGATTTTGGACAATATAGGTCCGTTAACAGTATCACGTGATTAATTTTTGTTAAATTTCATCGACGGCGAGTGATGATAGGGCACATTGACAAAATTAAAACATAAAGGAAGTTATCTGCTAACCCCCATACTTCAAGGGAGTTATCTGTAATTTACCCCAAAAACTACATATCTAATTCTCCACAAAATAATAATAATAATAGTAATTAAAAAATAAAAAAAAATTCACATGTCGAGGAAATTAATCAGTTCAAAACTCGGACACCCTTATTATAAAAATAAATAAATAAAATCCAAAGAGCAAAAGTAAAAGACAGTAACCTTTTGTTTTAGACCAAAAGAGATGTTAAATGTGACACCTGATTCTTACCTTTCTACCTAAAATGTTGGGGGGGAAAAATTGATGTAGCAAGCTTCAGTCAAAAACAATACTCCGTACGTAACAAGCTTACGTGGGCTTGCCTTATCCATCAATTTATTATATATTTATAATTATACTTAATTGTTTTTCTTAATTCTATTCAGTTGATAATATGAAGTTGGTGTTGGAAGAATGTGGAATTGGATCCGCGGTTGGAACTACCAAAATAAAAGATTTCGTAAACTTGTCGTCACAATTTCTTTCTTAAGACTAATTTGTATACAAAAGATTTAAAAAGATAATAAAATGGATAACTTTAAAAGAAAAAATATATATTATTCACTGATTTGTGTTTTTTTATATAATTAACTGTTTCTAAGTAAATATTTAAGTTATTGGGTTCATCCACCTAATTAGTTTACCAAACACATGTATGGGTCAACAGTATAATTCTAATTAATAAATAAAAAAGATTGAGCCATTTGCTTTAAAAATGTGAACGCCAAATTTGGAAACGAATTACAGAGTTTTTTTTTTTTTTTTTTTTCCAAGTCAATATATTCTAAACTAATAGGGAGTAAAGTTTAGAATAAAACCTAAAATATAATAGAACTTTAAAATTTTTCCAAGAAAAGGGAATATATTTTAAACTAATAAAGTTTAGAATAAAAACAACAAAAGTGAACTTCACAATGGAGAAAATTTTTCCTTTTTACCTTTTTTTTTGTTACTACATTGGAAGATGAGAATTAACCTCTAAACCTACACCGACAATTATTCAAAGTCAACATTATTTTGATTCTTACACTTTCCTTACTCTCTTAGAGTGAACAAGTACGAAAAGCTTGTATGAGAGTATCAATAATAACTTCCAAAACATCATAATGTACTAACACAAGACCGTCACAAATTAGCACAAAGCCCTACCATTGTGTTTAGTTGTACAACAAATGTGGCTCAAGAAAGTTCACATAAAAGACTTGAGATGATCTCTAGAAATATTATATCATATTTGTGAGAAAAACTTATATTTAACTGTAAAACGACTAATTTGGTATCACAAGCCAATGAGAATAAAACAAAATGAGATCATCAGAGCATTTTTTGACCCCACAATTTTACTTTTTTTTTCCTTATTGACCTGTGACACCACATAACCATGTCACAATTACATGAAAGACTCCACTCCATATTTGTGGTGACGTTCCTGGCGGCTGAGCATTGGGTAAAACATCATGATGTGAAACGGATATGGATGAAGAAAGCTTTCTGGCATCCTCCATGGATTTTGCTGGAACCTCTTCACTACCTTTGGAATTTTTAATAGGAGGGACTGTGGCGTTTTCGCCTTGAAGCGGTCCCACTTTCCAACGACAGCTGGACATCCAATGCTTTTCCTTCATTTCCATCGCCCAAGCATCACTCAAAGAATTATCTACATAAAAAAAATAAAAATTCTATTGATGATTGACTTGATCACAGATGGCTTTGACATGTCCAATTTTACCACAAACGAAGCAAGAGGGGTGGCTTTGTTCCTTGTAGACTGGACTTTGAATGAAACGATCTACCAGAATTTGATGAGGAAAATATTAGGAGCGGCACGTTTGTTTGGCTAAAATCAGGGGGAATCAATATGAAATAGAATAAGATTTCAATAGAAAACGGCAGATTCCCACCAAACAAATGTACCACACAAGTATATCGAGCTCTACACACTAAGCAATGCAACACAAAAGGAAAGATACTCAAATTGAAAGAGGCACAATACTCTTAGCTAGCCTGTGAAGAAAAAAAAAAAAAAAAAAAACCAAACAAACCCCTCTGCTGCTGATTGATGGAAACTCCCTGAATGACAATGGAAGATTTGGAGTCAGAAATTAAGCCATTGAAAGAATCTCTGATTACAAACTCACTAAGAATCGTAATTGTCGAAAGATATCAGATTCTCCAACCTTCACTCAAAAAGTCCTATTTAAAACCGAGAAATACAAAACCAATAAAATGTAGTAAAGAACGATCAAGTGCCAAAAGAGCATACAGCCCAACAAAAATAAATCGCTGCTTTCTGAAACTTCCACACTTGTTGCTTTGAAACCTTGAACGTCACCTAAATGGGTTTGATCTTGAAGTGGAGCGAGATAAGAGAGAATACAAAACACTTCAAGTCCTGAAACCAAACAAAAATTAAAAATTAAAAATTAAAAATGATAACAAAAGAAACAAAGAAAACAAAAATAAAAAATAAAAAAGGGAAAGAAAAGAGGCAACTACTGGGAGAAATGTGGTAGGTACATAGGACTACTAAAATGCAAAACTAACAACAATTTAATAAAGGAAAATGCTGTCCAGGCATAAAAAGGTATGTGGCCCTCATTAAGAAATGATGTTTTCGTGGTTAGGGACCCACCGACCACCGTAAGCGCTAAACCCAAGATATTAAATTAGGAACATAATGAATTTTATTGCATGTTTTTAACATGACTATGCCGTCTACCAACAGCTTGGGTTGAGGTGGCATGATAATCTTTATCACATAGGCTATCTTTCCATTCTAAGAAAATACGTGTAAAATATGACTGGAAGTAATATGAGAAGGTGACACACCTTACTGCATCATGTAGGTCAGTAGGTTTAACTAGATGTCAATAAATATTACTTCCCCAGCAGCGAGTAAAGGGGGATATGAAACCAGTTTAAAGGAAAAAATAGAAACCTTTCCCACTACGTATTTCTTTGCATGCATACTATCTGTTTGTGCGTGCACACGTGCGAGTGCGTGTGTGTGCATGTGTGTAGATCAGACACACTCAAGAACGAATTTATAATGAACACGCAATTAACAGTACAAATGACACTAACTTTTGTGTTCATATACATCCTAAAGACAGATCTTAATTTAGTCACAAAATCAGATCACAACTTCAACTTTCAATAGTAACATAAGCCATGGGAGAAGTATGCCGCAAGCCTTGCTGTAAAGCTTCAATTAACTTTGGGAACACTAAATATGTTACCCATAATTTATTAAATTTTAGTTTAACATTAAGTACCAGCTCTACGGTGAAAAACCTATAGGCTATAGTTAATGAATTTATGAGGCGGTGCACATCTTAGAAATGAAACAAGCCTTAGAACAAAGCACATAGCTCATGACCTCACCCTCTAAGAAACAAGTTTCAGGACACTATGCTTTAACATGTTTTCCTTGATCTTTAACACATAGCCTCACACACCATTATTCCTACATAGAAATTTTTTTTTTTTTTTTTTGAAAAAAGAGTATTTTAACACCCTTCAAATGGATTTTCATGAGATTGAACTCTTCATCCCCTCATCTCTCTAAAGGGAAGGCTTACAACTAGGATCATAGGATGAGTGAAGGTCAAGGGCCATCTTGTTATGTCTCCTGCACCATAAGAAAATTTTCCATACAACTAGTCAGGAGCACATGCATACTTCATGCCATGATTGAAAATGCAAGACATTCTTTTCAAGTGAAAAGATGAGTGACCCTTAGATGAAAGAAGAAAAGGAATGAGGATTCCGAGGTTGAAACTTTGAAAAAGTATAATGTTTCAACCAACAAATAAATTCTGAATACCCCTTAGCGTTTCATATCAATCCCTCTGAAATAATAAATAAATAAATAATTGTTTCAAGACTAAGACCAAAGCAAAATCAAGATTTTACCATGAATATTCCTTTGCTTTGCCTAGACAATGTTTACATGCATCTTTTAGCTATACCAATAACCTCAATTGATATCTAGGATCCGGAAGTTCTGAATAAAAGCAAAACAGAAGTATGTATATGTTTAAAGCAGTTCAATTTTTTATTACAGACCAGACTAGTTTCTTAAGAAGTTATATAGTTATATGCAACTACTTCATGAAGCTTATAGAGCCCAATTGATCATGTATGTTCGACACTTTAAAATTTATTCAAGAATATCAAGTAGCATGAATATTGCGAAAATTACCACAACTTTTTAAGAAACTTCCCAGTTATTCAGAACAAATTCCAAACTGGCAACTTACATTTCTTTCTTTCTTTCTTTCTTTTTTCATTTTTTTCATAGAAACATATTACATTCTCCCCATTCTAATTACTCTATCTGTCATCATCCCACCAAGATTTGTCTTCACTCTTCATACTGGTTTCCCAACTTTTTATGATGTTTTAAGTCCCTGATTTTCTTTTTCATTTAAATGCAACTGATTCCAGAAATTTAAAACCTCTTAATAATTCCCAAACTCATTACCATGAGTCTATGACAAGATCTGGATCTAATAAGTGCAGAAGCAAAACAACAGATTTAAAGCCAAAAATGTCCTTCAGAAAGAGGCCAAGATAATTCACTAAGAATCCCTTGGTTCCTATAGAAGCTTATACGAGTTTGAAAGAGATTAGGACCCACAAATAAATTGTCTACCCAAATAAGATTAGTTTCTGCAAGGCCCAAAATCAACTTCTAACCTAGGAAAACTGTTCAAGAGCAGGATATCACGGACTATCCCGTACGATCACGACCGTCCATAGATGACACGCACATGGGTGTTGCCCACGGATGGCCATGATCGTACGTGATATCCCGCAAATAATCAAAGCTGTCTAACCTAGGATCCCAAAAGCTGGAGCACATTTTTATATTTAATTAAGCTCTACCAAATAAATGGTTAGTTTGGTTAAATTTTTGAATTGTGAAAGATTCAAATGATCCATAGTAGAACCCAAATGTCAACAGCATGGTTTGCAACAAAGTCCAGTAATCCGACAATCTAGAGCCATTAATCTTTATGTAATAAAACATAAAGTGAATACTAGTCTTGAATAGTTCAACATACCAAGAGACCAATGTAAACAGGAAAAATGTAGTGTATACTCTTCAATAGTTCATATCTAATAGGCTTCCAATAACGAATGGAAAACTTGGGCTGTATAAGATAACGTTTTACTAATATTTTTTATTAATTAAAAAGAAAACTAGTCATGTGCGTGAAACCAGCCTACTACAACAGGCTCACTATAACACTGTTGAAAAAAGTTGCTAACACATACATATTCCCATTCCGAATATAACAGTGATTCATATTCCATGTAACGTTGAAAGATACTTTCAAGTTTCAACGAAACATTAACTTTGTTGTGTTAATTTTATAACTTGTTCTGCTCCCAATTTATTTACAACCATATAAGCATAAGGAAAAATATAGGTACCTAAAATACATGACATTAAGACAAGGGTTAAGTTATATCATCTTTTATCTGAATTTTTTTATCCTTCCAAGCAACCAAATGGAAACAAAAAAAAGAAAAATAAATCCCATTATTATTTTTATTTAAGATATAATTACAATTACAACAAAAGAGGAAAACTAAATACAGCACAGATAAAGAATTCAATTAGCAAATGAACAAGAAAACTGACAGGAATGGTTAAGGAGGTACAAAAAATGAAGCTGAGGCACACGCTATTTCATTCTACTTTCATATAAAAATTGAAATTTCTAGAAGGAGCATGGAAACCAAGGCAATTTAAAAGAAATGAAACTATGAGCGAGCATGTGTAAGTGATGAGTAGGGATTGGTGGGAGCCCATGACTGACCTGAACAAGATAATAGAATATGCGAAGGCCTTCGGGATCATTGCTGCTCTGGACATCCACAAGCGACCCAATCTTTGAAGTAGTGAATGATATGTGTTCATTTCCCATCACAATCTCAAGCTCTTGCCGCCCCACACGGTCTGGCTCTGGCCAATTGTTATCATCTTCCTTCATAATCTACAGAAACACAACCCAAAATAAACTCGATTCACATACAAGAACAAACTAAGAAAGAGTTAACGCCCTAGAAAGCCTAAATCAATGAAAAACCAATTCCATTTCTGTTTAAATTCTGAAAAAAAAAAAACAAAAAACAAAAACAAAAACAAAAACACAAAAAAAAAAAAAAAAAAAAAAAAAAAAAAAAAACGAAGAGGAACCCCTAGAAGAAAGGAGACTGACAAAAGAAAAGAAAACAAAATTTCCCCACTCAAATCTAATTTCACTTCAAAAGAAAATAATGACAATCAATGGAACCATGCATACCTTAATTACCTGAACACATATATATAAATCCAATGTTATTATTATTATATTTTTTGTGGTTGAGCACAATGCCAATTTGATTGAACTTTATAAAACTTCAAGTAGAAGGGGCAAGTTGAAAACCCAATGCCCTACGTTTGGTTGCTCAGAAAACGTTTTTTTTTTTTTTTTTTTTTTTTGGTGGGGTGGGGGTGGGGAAAGAAGAAAATGAAATTCTGAATGAACCTTTTTTGACAACCAAAGAATATCAACACCTCATCTGAACTAAGCCAGATTGTAAAAGGCCTTTAAAGCAATTCAAATGCAAAATGAAATTCTGAATGTTGTCTTAATTTTTTTTTAATTTTTTTGATAAAGCATTGTATTAAGAAAAAAAGGCGTAGCCCAAGTACATGAGACATATACAAGCACAAAAGCACCACCAAAAATCCTTTATAATTTCAGGGAATCAATAAAAAGCACAAAAGAAGGTTCGAAAGAATTAGCATAACTAACAAACCACAAAAAGAGATTCATAGTAAGTACAGATTTAAGATCAATAACGGACTTTTCAACCCCTTCAAAGGTCCTAAGGTTCCCTGAAATTAACGGACTTTTCAACCCCCTTAAGATCAATAACGGACTTAAATTTTTTTTGACAACTGAAGAATATCTACAGCTCATCTCACCTAAGCCGGATTGTATAAGCCTTTATTTCTATAGAAAAATCTACTATTCAAATTGTCAGTTTCTTTTCCTCTCGTTTCCTACCTTTTCTCAGCACCCAAATAAACCACTGAGAAAATGACAATGTGAAGGGAAAAAAAATCAGCAATTCAACCAGATTTCATAAAATAGAAGAAAAGGCCTGGGAAAGCAATTCAAATGCAAAAATTCCAAAAACTAAAAAATAAATAAATAAATAAAAGGAGGAAAAACATGACAATGGCTATTCAAATAAACTCTGCAACATTGTAAACCCTAGTGCTCTGTTTGGTTGCTCAGAAAATGCAGAAAAGGAAAAGAAAAGATTCAAAAATTTAAAATAATAGAGCATTCACTGTTTGGGACTCGAGAGAACATAAACCTCTCTCCCCCCCAGCCAGATTCCGTAAAACAGAACAAAAATATAAAAAAAGACACCGCAAACCCTAGAAAACGTTTCAAAAAATGCTATTCAATAAACTCTGCAAAACTGTAAACCCTAGGGCTCTGCTCGGTAGCTGATAAAAGGGGCTCTGTTCGGTAGCTGATAAAAGGTAGAATGAAGAACTATAAGCCTCCTATTTTTCAATTGTTTGAGTCTTAGATTCGATGCGAGTTCATATAAGACTCAGGATCTCATTTTCGATTCTCCTTTTCGTCTATCTTCATTCAAGCTTTCTCGGCAACCAAACAGAGGAGGAGGAGGACGTACCTCGCTGTCGGAGATGATACGGCGGCATTCTTTGACGACGGCGGGGGTGAGGAAGACCTCCTTGCGGATCATGGTGTCGTTCTTGTAGTTGGAGTTGTTGGCGTATCGGAGCTTGCCATCGGGTCGGAATTCGAACTCCAAGAACTCGTGTCCGAACTTCCCCCTGTGCCCGACGTAGTACCGCAGATAGAACTCTCCCTCCTCTTCCCCTGCCATCTCTCTATTTGTCTCTTTCTCTCTCTCTCCCTTATACGGTTTCCACAACCTCTTCTGCTATGATATTTGTGTTGGGGCTGTAAGCGTAATTATAAGTAAGGGTCTGTTTGGGAAGTTTGAAAACCAATTCTAATTTCAATAGAAAACAATTGAAATGATTTAGAATTCTAATTCACGTGTTTGGAATGAAGCAGATAAATTTTTTTCATTTTTTTTTTTTTTTTGGCCAAACGAAAGGTATCTTTAGTCATGAGACTTAGATTAATCCTCGTGATGGACAAATCACTTGTAAACCCTCGCATCCCATAATAAATGAATAAATACTTAAACTCAGGACTTACGGTTCTTGAACATGTGATACAAGTTTCTGAGTTATCCCATAGGCAAAAAACTATAGGATATCCTTCTTCAAGTGAGGACTTTAAAAGTTGACTACTTATTTTTTTAATTGAAGAAATTAGTAATAATTCCATTTAAAATAATGGTTTTAACAATGACTCCATCCAAAGATTCCTTAATCCATTAGTCTCACATTTGAGTATCCTTATTAGCAGTAATCTCTTATTCTTTTTAGAAATCATAATTTACCCTTATTTACTTATGGGATACTCCCTTTAACCTATGTAATAAACTTGTTTTTTAATTTTCCATTTTTTTAAAAACTTATAACTTACAAGATACATATCCATTTTTTATAAAAAAAAAAAAAAAATTTCTTCTTCTTTTCTCTTCTTCTTCGTTTTTTTTTTTTTTTTTTTTTTTTTTTTTTTTTTTCAGAATCTTGATCTTCAAATATTTACTGTGATTAAGTAATTTTGAAAAGAAAAATGAAACGGTAACATATTACTATTTTGCTATTAAAATAGTAATTTTACAAATTATATTGTCAAACAATAACATGTTACTATTTTATAGTAATATGTTACTCTTCTCTACATAAAAATGAATATTTATTATTTTTATTTTTTTTTATTTTATTTTTTTTTGGGTGTGGAGAAGTTGCAAAAGTTGATCATGGCAAAGGTTTAGGAGTAGCCAATGAAGGTTGGAGGTGATGTGAATTGGGTCAACTCATTTAGTCTGTGGATGTGGCAAAACTTCAAAATTACTCGGTAATTCCGTTAGTTTACTATCAAAAGGGGCTATGGGATTTACAAATTTGTTTATGTGGCTATTGCAAAAAGACTCTTATAACATGGGGTTGCGGCCTAAAATCTTTATTTTATTTTATTTTTCTATTCAACACAAGATTTTTATTTCTTCCATATTTTTAAATTTAAAATATAAAATTCTATTTACAAAAAACTTTGAAGGAGTTCCTTATTCAAGTTGATGGCTTCCTAATTGCGGAAAGCCAAATAAGAACTCCTTATATTGGGGACTGGGGATATATATATCTTGTACTGAATATATAGCAAAAAAAAAAGAAAAAAAGAAAAAGAAAAAGGTAGAGTGTATATTAATGAAGTTCTCACTTGAATAGGGAGATTTCTAATTTGACAAATGTCATTTTTCACTCCAAGGTAAAGAAAGAATAGAGAGCCATCCCTCGAGTGGATGTGAGATTAAACCCTGATTTCTCAGCCCAAGGCAGTCTACCACCGTTGTTGTGCATTAGGAAACAAGTTATGCAGAGGGAAGCAAATTTGAACTCATAATTACTTTAGACTTCACATGATTATTCATATAATCTTCTTATTTTTGTCCTCTCATTTTCATATATATGTGATGTGTTTATGTTTTAAACCCCTTCCCATGACCTCCTTATCGATCAAGACCAATAATTAATGAGTAATGGCATTTTTTATTATCATTTCTCGCTAAGTTAATATGGCCCAACCCAAACCATAATTTTGGATTGAACCCAACACCTAATTTTCACATGGGAGCCACTGGGTTAGTAGCATAATGGCATACCTCTCCTTGAAAGAGGAAGGTCTCAAATTCAAGCGAGTCCAATTTCTTGTAGATATTTAGAAGCTAGGGGTGGGGCCTTCCTATCATAAATATGGGATAAGGTGCAGGAATTATATTTTTTAATGTTTGATCATTGATGTATGTATCAAAATAAAATAACAAAAACAAAAATAATTTTAAAAAAGAATGTTATTTGCAACCAAACCAATTTTGAGGCTAATGTCCTGATAGTTCTTAAACAACCGAAGCATCCTTAATTAGTTGTACTGGAAACTTACCTTAGAAGAAAAAAATAAATAAAAAAACAAAGTGTACACGCTCGCGCACACGTACACAGAATTGAAAATAAAATAAAATAAAATCATATATTAATTTCTACCATATTTTGTAACAATGAACAAACTAATTGGAGATATCCATTTTCCCTCGAAATTAAATTGAGGTATACAGTATAGACCCTATGACCAGAACAAAATTGCCCAAAACCACAAATTTAGATGGTGCAGGTATTCAAGAAATGAACACCTATATCTTAATGTCTCAAATACTATATATATATATATATATATATATATATATATATATATTTAAACCATCCACAGCACAGCAGCCATAAAGCCAATAAAAGCTAAGACAAGAGGATCCCTTCCACCATGGACAAAACCGCTGGAAGTAGTTGAAGGGTCGTTGCTTTTCGAAGTAGGTTGAGGCATAGAAGATGGACCCCCGGCTAGAGGTGCACCAGCAGTTGAATTTGCATTGTTTTGAACATTCACTTGAAGCTTCATCCCTCCAAGGCAATATAACTGGTTACCACTCACAAAATATATCATGCCAGGCGTCGTTAGAGGAACCGATGAGTTCCCGTTCGTCCATGTTTGCAGATACTTGGTTGTGTTGCATCCATCAAAATTTTCCTTTGTCACCTCGTTCACACTGTTGGAAGATGAGTACTGGAACACTACACCAAAATTTTTTTAAAAAAATCATGTACCATTTTATCATTTAATTCAGAAGTACAAACAAATCAAATATATGGTTCATAAATAAACAGCATGAGATAGCTAGGAGCTAGCCTAGGATTGAGAGAGGATCCTCGTTAGTCATTGGACATGCATGTACAATGGAATCTGGATCATCCATGCAGTGAAATTTGGATCAGATTTCAGTACACGGACAACCACATATGATCGCTTGGATTAGCCAAGTGTGACCATATATATATATATATATATATATATATATATATATAGATATATTGTGAAAGAGATTAAATACTTACGTAGAACGTCGCCGACTACAAATTTCTTGCCGACTGGCCATGATTCAAGATCACTGCTTATGTCCCAGCCAGAGTTATCCCCCACCGTGTAGGTAGTAGCAGTGCATGATAGCGCAAGGCCAAGGAGGACAAGAGCATGAACCAGAGCCTGCAGGTTTGCCATTGATGAGAAATTGAACGAAATATGAGGGACTGTTTGTGCTCAGCTGTAATATATACATATATGTATGTTATGTATGTACGCATACGTGAGGGGTTGCTTGGGATTAGACGACCTAACTTCATATCTGAGACTGACTTAGGTTTAATTACTATTATTAGTTTTATTAATTGGTTTTGTGGCCCAAAAACTAAAACTTTGGCTGAAGCAAAGTTGACCTGTCTTATCTTTTATTTTATTTTATTTTTCTGGTAAGGACTTGTCTATCCATTTGCCCAAACTGTGCTCTGATCATGAACTTGTATGGATATACATGTAGGGTATAAAATGATTGAAAAGGGAAATGCCATCTAGTTATAATATCTAGTTACAGCACTTGACATGACATGAGTTGGTTGACAAAAATACCTTTCAAACTATTTAGTATTACCACAAGAAATTCATTGCTACCTCGGATATTATTTATATGGTGCTACGTATAGCATTACCCAAATGAAAATTAGAGGAGAAAGACCATCTTGGAAACTTTATAAGTCTATATGCATGAGAAATGGATATTTCACTTTTTGTATTTTATTTTATTTATTTTATTTTGTTCTTTTGTACAAGTGAAATTAATATTTTAAGGCAAATATATAATGGGCCAGCAATCTATCACGAAGATGGGCTTGCCTACTCTAATAATGTGCAATTTGAATAATGAATCAATACATCCAGACGGTTCATTCTAAATTCAAATTGACATAGTATGTTGTCTTTGCTTAGTGGCACCTTGTGACTACCTTGGAACTCGTATTATGTTTCCATGCATTCCATTAATCTTACATTAAACGGTCTGGATTTGGTGGGTGATTTGACTAACGAAAGTGCAGTAGTTGATGGCCCATGCATCATCGGTAATGAGGCTTAGCCCCAATGGGAAGACTCTGTTTTTCATAAAATTTGGTAGGTAGGGTGGATGAAGTTAGTTTGTTGGAAGGCAGTTAAACACCCTCCCAACTCCAAATCCTTGCTTTTGACTTTGGTAACTGGGCTGATGTATGTGTTGCTTGTAGAAGCTTCTTAAGTTTCAATTTCATTAAATTATGGTGCAAAAAAATAATAAAGTGCAAGTGTAGTAGCCCAACAAGTTAACCACGCAGGGAGTCAACCAGTTCCAGCTGGCAAAATAGATGAACACGCCTCAGCCACTGGGTCAAATCATTCTGGGGTTTTTGGGGAAGATCTGGAAATATATGGAAAGAATTAACGAAAGGCACAGTCGTGGCACTGCAAAAAATATATTTTAAAATACAATGACAACATAGGACAACTCCCCTTTAATGCCTTTACAGCCACTGTTTCATCCCTTCCCCATTGTTATTTTTCTTCAATATAATTGAAACAAGAGCAACATAGGACGAGTGGGGGGAGCCAGGGGGCCTTTGGGACATGTGGTTTTACTGGTTCAAATAAATAAATTTTTTTTTCAAAAGAAAAATTATTTGATAATCACTTCTCAATATAATGCCAAAAATAAGAAAATGGTAGTCATTTTAAGGCATGCATACATGATGCATATAGTTAATTTGTAATAAGTTAACAAAAAATATCATTTTTTAGTATTACATTAAGAAATAATTACCAAAAAGTAATTTTTTCAAAGAAAAAAAAAACTCTATGATACTTTCAGTTTTTACTTCACAAAATTACAATACGGTGCACCCATTAAAGATAACTTCTAACTCCGCCCCTGCCTACGACTTCACATCTTACCCAATAATTCAAGTCCTTTTGTGTCCAAACAAATTTAGTCAAAAAGCCAAGTTGAAATTATAATTTCATCTTCCCACAATATTCTCAGCCCAGCCCCAAGTAGAGTTTTGCATTGGTCATATAGTATGATTCATGTGGTTTTGTAAATCATAGCTCTTTTTTTTTTTTTTTTCTTTTGGTCATATGACATGTTTTAATAGAAGATGAGAACTTGTCATATGATAGATTAAAGGTCAATTTTGAGTTTTTGGAGCCCCAGCCAAACTGATATTAAAATGGGTGTAGAATTTATATATCAAATCAAATCATGCCACAGATCAATTGTCAAACGATGTTTCCAACAGCTAAACTCATCCCTCGATCCACGTGGCACAAAAGAGCACAACTGCCCTGGAAAAATAAGACGCATAGTAAGGATGCAATTGCATGCAGTCTGCAGGTCTGCAGCCACTAGAGGGAAGGACAAGTGTATTATTGCTTCCTCCCTCGAAGGCTGTGTTTGCTGCCATATTTTGGTAGCAAACATCGATTGGGTCACGTCATTTAAGGAAGTAAGGAACCACAACCACAACCCTAACCAAGTGAACCATAAAAGCCTTGCACCTTAGCCCCATCACTAAACAGAAAAACATTATCTTCCACTTAATTGGAAGTCTGTGGGAGCTCTGTACCCATCCGTCCACTTTTGGCATGGGGGAAGTCCTAGGGGCTTGAACCGACATTTTGTCTTTCAATTCTCTCCATGGTTATTATTTTTTAGGACAAGAAAATCAAAATAAACAAAAATTAGACTAATCGAGCAAATCTTCTCATAGGTACTACTGGATATCCCAGAAACTAGTTTTTTTTTTTTAATCTTAGCTGATTAGATCCTTAGCTCTCTTTGTTGTTTTTTTATTTTTATTATTATTTTTTTTTCATCCCATCTTGATGGTAAGTTTTGTGGGTTTTGGGTTTTTGAGGGTCTTTGTGTTAAAATCCTGTTTTTCTATTAAACTCTAAACTAATTGCTGGAACAATGTCATTCGACGTTTGATCAGTGCTATTCTTATGCAGTTGGTTTCTCTCGGATTGTTTAGTATTTGAATGATCTACACTTGATCCATTTGAATATATGATTTTTTCAATAATTCGAACAATACAACATCACATGCACTGAATTTTGTAACGAAAGATGTCTCTTTTGAGCACCCTTTTGCATCTAAAACCTTACTTATGTGTAATCTTATTTCACCCCACGAATTAGGTATGAAAGATAATGACTTTTGGAGGCTACATACATCATTTTTTTTTTTTATAGAGAAACTTGCTTGAGAGATTGACATACCCATCCATAATGGATTTGTGATTAAGAACACCACACCCCATACCCCAGTTCTCACTTCACACACACACACACACACACATAATGTATGGCAAATTTAGTAAGGTTTTCATATGTGCCACCATTATCGATCCCTTGAAGGAGTTCTCCAAGGAGTCAAAAGTAGAATGATATTGGAGCCCCTAGCTTGGGATTAATTAAGGAGAACGGAATCTACATTAGTCGTAGGAGTGTTTATGAGTTTGTATTTTCTTTTCAAGTCCCGCAAGTTTACTCCATAGCGGATTGTGGTTTTGTCCATGGTTCTTACTTACTTGGGGGTATATCATCTGTTGTTTAATAACACGTACTTGTTATAAACTTTTGAGGTTAAGGGGTCTTTTTGAATTATAACACCATGTCCGTTTGTCTTATAAAAATTGAATGAGAGTCCATCGATCCTAAATATAAATTCATCGTCTAAAAATTACAACCCGCAATCACCACAAGTGATGGTACGGATCATCGATCTTCCCATTCCAATGCACGATTTCAAAATTCAGTAAAAATTTGTTGATATATAGCTGCCATTTTCCGTAGATGCATCAAATGATGATAAAATATATAGTCCACACATGTTTCGTTATCCAAACAAATGACGGTTGTCTCCTATACATACTTCCCGTGATATGAGGCAAAAAGAGCAGGATTGTCTCTTTTATGAAGTTAAGAATTGAAGCATTAATTACATTCAAGAAGTTGATTTTGGTCCATATATCAAAGAGCAAACACAGGTATTTGATTATGCAGACATGGAATGGAGATCCTCTACGAACCCTCCTCGAGTCCTCGATCAATCCTCTCTTTCATGCCCCATGTTAGTAACATATTGTTATATCAGGAACTATCAAATAATTAATGGGTATTGTTCTTTTTTCCTATTTGTTAAGAGATCAATTCATTTTGATGGGTTTGGCCATTTTAATAAGCAACTTTCTTTCTTTTTTTTTTTTTTTTTTTGTGAAATATTATAAAAAAAAAATTTCACCGCCATTCAAATTACTTGATTAAAATTGAATTAATAAAATAATTAGGATATAATGTATATTATAGAATCTACTTTTGGTAAGGTGATAATGAGGCCCTTTGCCCCACTTATATGAGAGGGGACATGATTAAAGGGGCAATGGATCAAGACATGTTTGTTATGGACACAAGATTTTTCGTAATTTTAATCCGAAAAAGGAAAAAGTGGGAAAAAAAATCAAGACATTATATATGTGTGATAACTCAATACAAATTGTGGTCTTAGGATAAAATTTTAAATGAAACCCTTTTTAATGGAGCGTAATGCTAATATTTTTTAAATGTGGCGTAAAACTAAAATTTTAAATGAACCTCTTGTACAGAGGCCTTTAAATGTTTGGATTAGGGCATTAAGAGTTAGAGCCTAAAGCGATAGCCTCAATTGTTGCCCTATTAAACCAGCTCTAATTCCTATACCAAAATAGCAACGTGACGGTGCCAATGACGTCTGCCCCTCATCTCAAAATCATCATGGGACTCGAACCAATCAGCCAACTACATCCATATATTTGGACATACTCAAGAAAGGCAGAGCTTGTTCTCTTCTAGAGAAATCTAGACCCAAAACGAGTCCAAATCCTCTGTTCCCACTTGGTGCATGTCCCCCTTTCCGGTTGCTATGATTAAAATTTGACACGTAGCAAAAGCCAACGTTAAGCAAACGGCAAAACGTTTGGCCCCCTTCCTTCCATAGTGCAATTTATGGTAATAAAAATATAGGTTAAAAAAGGAAAATAAAAAGATTTGTTAATAAAAGAAAAACCAAGAAAAAGATAAGTTCTTTATTCTCGGTCAATAATTGTCTTCATCCTGTTACCAATACCACTATCATGTTAGGAAAAATACTTCCTATAAGTGCAAATCAAAGAGAGCTAATAAAAACGCAGTAATTAAAATTTTTGAAAAATATATTAAACAAGAAAGTAAAATGGGGATACAAAAATTTACGTGATTCCCTTAAAATGAAGGACATCCATGGGCGAGACCGATGTCGATTTCTCCACTATAAGTAAAGTTCGAGTACAAAAAACACAAGGTCTATTACAATTAAACAAACACCTGAAAGTGTATTTCAACAAATTTCAACAAATATAATAATGGAGAGACTTCACCAAATTAGTAAAACAAATGCCTCCAAGCTTGCAATAGAGAATACCCAAACCACCCAAAAGGATGGAGCTTTAGCTTCACAAATGCAAACCGGACAGCAACAAAAATGGCCCCAAATGCAGAGAGAAAAGACACCCAAAACAAAAGCAAAGTGAAGAATTTTACTCAAGACAAAAGCCACGAGCACTTGAGCCAAAAGAATGAAAAAGCTGTGTAGAGAATTGCTTTAGCACTTCCATCGCAGAAGCAAAGAAGGTGTGTCGAAGAAACATCCAGAATCTGCCTTTTCATCTCCCCACTGATCTGATTTTTGTTTACTTAATTAATATTTTATTTACCCCAGGCCCAAGTGGTTAACACAACACACAAGATTGGGTCAGCTCATAAGGAGTGAAGCCCAACATATCATCTCTTCGTGAACAGCCCCTCCCTCTTCTGACGAGTATCAGGCCACCCCTTTGAGGACGGCCAGGCTACTGCACCGTAGATCATCAGTCCAAACAGGGCCATCAAATGGGTTTTTTTTTTTTTTTGGTCAAATAGGTATCTCTATCTCTATGTATATGTTACATAAAATGAGTTTATTTGGGCTTAAAGGATTTAGTTAAATCTGGGAAGAACTTCTAAATCTTCCCCTCTTATTTTCTCTATTTAACGATTCTTTGGGGTTGGGATTAGGAGTATAGAAGCTCTTCGAGGAATTCTTTATCTGAAATCCTTCCAATGTGATAGCTCATATGTCTGAATAGAGCCACCTCAACGTACCTCGTCTTAAAGTTGAAGTGAATAAAAAGGCAAGAGAAGCTTAAACACAAAAATCAGCAAGGTCGAGTAATCATTCATAAACTCCCACAAATTAGCAAATTAAGACTTATCTATGGAGTATTGGGGAGCTGGCACCCCAAAGTCGGCCTTTTTTTTTTTTAATTTTTGTTCTTCTGTTCTTCTGAGCCATATCAATTGAAAGAAGCCACTTCATCCCAGAAAAAATTCTCGCACCATTGGGTCGGTGGTGTAGAAGCTCAAAGGAAATTTGCGGTCACTTCTCTCACTGACGACATCATCTTCTAGTTCACTGCCATCTAAACAGAGGGAGGGTGGCCTGATACTCACCGGAAGAGGAAGGGGCTGTTCATGAAGAGATGATACAGAGTGGAACTGGTAACAGAATGGAGACAATTATTGACTGAGAATAAAAAAACTTACCTTTTTCTTGGTTTTTCTTTTATTAACAAATCTTTTTATTTTTCTTTTTTAACTTACATTTTTATTACCGTAAATTACACTAACGGAGAAAGGAGGCAAATGTTTTGCCGTTTGCTTGAAGTTGGTTTTTGCTACGTGTCAGATTTTAAGTATAGTGACAAGAAAGGGGGACACTGAGGTGGTAACAGAGGATTTGGACTCACCCAAAATATGCCCCCATTTCCCCTCCTTATCTCAAAAGCGATAGATACAGAACCCGTTCAATGAAACAGAATCGTCACTCAGACGCGCCAAGTACCCATGCAGAGTCAAATACAGCAAACCCTCATACCTGGGTAAGCACGAGAGAACACAAATGGGATCAGTTGAAACTTAATAACAAAGGATAAACAACAGAAACAGTAATAATAATAAAAAGGTTTGTTCTCGGAACTCACCATGCTCTTCTTTTGGCATTTAGCCCCTACTAGATCTTTTGACAAAAAGCTTCGTCTATTATTTTTCCGCCCCCAGAGTACTAATACATTTGCTATTTGATAAAGCAAACTCGAACCGCCACTAGTTTTGTCATGACAAAACCCAAAAGTGCCTATAAAAAACCCCCCATGGCTACATTTGTGACCAAACCCATCATCGATATTTGCTCCCTAGATTATGCATCATTTCCTACATTTGTTTGAACTTTCAAGCCATCATCTTTTGCAATTTTACTATTTTGGTTGGTTTGACATGGAGGGAGATGAGGGTTCGAGCTCCAACTATTCCATTGGACGATCTGCGCAAGAGAGGGGCTTGCCGCATGTGCCTGAATGTTACACCATCCCACCTTCACATCGAGCGAGTTTGAATCCGGATGTCGCAGATGTACTGGTTGTTGACTTGGCTGGGTTGCAACAGGATCCGCCACAAAGGTCCATTGTCATTGACAACATTGGAAACGCTTGTCGCCGCTTTGGCTTTTTCCAGGTTAGTGTCCGCAAAGCTTATGGATACAAGCCTTTTTCTTTTATCTTTTGACACACGCGCGTTTGCGCGTACAACAAACCATTCTAATGGTTTCCATTCTTCTTTTTACATTTTTTTTCTATTGCAAAATGGTGACTAATGAACTTATTGTATGTGTGTGCACGCACGCGCTCAATACGTTAAAATTTCTTTTCTCTGTGTCCAAGCAGCAGGTTTTCAAAACATTGGTCCTTTAAAGCAAGCCCCAGGGTCCGGATATATTCTATATATATTCTTGGTAACTTGATTGCATAAATACGATAAAACCTGTACAATACGGAGATATCGGGATACCGATATATCGGATAATGACAAACATCTGGACGAATAAACAAGCTTTTATGTAAGCACATAAGGCCCACGTGTCGGGTTAAGTATCTGTGCCCTTGTGTCCATCATCCCAGGCGACAACTACCCTTTTTTTCTTTTTACAAGAAACAAAAGGAAATAAACCATTAATTCAGTCTCTTTTCCCTCTAATTTTTTTTTTTTTTTTTTTTGGTGTGGGGTTCAAAATGGACATCCATACATTCAATTTGAGTACATGTCTTGAATTTTTCATGTATTTCTATATACACAAGATTACCAATCATGGAATAAGCCAACCAGTGCTGGATGGAGCTCTTTCTTCAGCTTTCGATTTTTTCGACTTGCCGGCGGAAGAGAAGCTGAAATATATGTCCAACAACGTGCACACGCCAGTGAGGTATGGGACAAGCTTGAAGGATGGAGTTGATGAGATCCAGTTTTGGAGGGTCTTCCTAAAACATTACGCGCATCCCTTGAAAGACTGGGTTGGTTTGTGGCCTCAGAATCCACCTAATTACAGGTACTCCCCGTTATTATTATTATTATTATTTTTTGTTGAGATGTTTTAAAATTATAATTTCATTCAAAAAGTCAATGATTTTTTTTTTTTTTTTTTTACTTAATACTTTAAAATACCCTCCCTCATGCATTTTTTTTTCTAATATTTATACACTTGAGGACAAAGTAAAATATTAAAATACTTATATTGATGTAAAAGCATTCAATATGATTTTTTGGAAAAACGTAATTTTTCAAAGATGATAGTCAATTTGAAACGGATGGAGTACTTTCTTTCATCTAAACCCTATAAGGAGTGGATTAATTATTCTCTGAGACTTTTTCTTCGATTAGGTCTCGAGTTTAACTTTTCATGCTCTTTTGGAGTTGATTACTAAATGAGATTATCATGTTTGAGCGGTAATCTTATCAGTGTCTAGAAATTAAATTAGTTAGACCGAAACTTTGCATTCCCCCTAAATGAAAACCAAAACCCCCCCCCCCCCCCCCCCAAAAAAAAAAAGAAAAAGAAAAGAGGGAAAAAAGAATGAAGAGGCCTAATCGGCTGCCAATTCTGATTGAATGACATTCATGAGACCATGGTATATGACCACAGTCGTTAAGGAGTCACAAATCTGTATATGGAACATGGTTTTCAACTAAAAATTGTCATCTCATGCAATCGGCAAACTGTTGTCAAATCTTAAAGCCCCTCTAGGCACTCTTCGCATTTGTTGGCTATGTGGCTTTACTATGGTTTTAACCCTTTGTCGCACGTGTCTGACTTAACCTCACTCATATTAAAAGATTTTAGTGATGGAATCAAGCATCATCTCACATTAAGGAAATTGCATGCTTCTTAATTTAACATATATGCGCATGTTTCAATGATTTTTGTTTCAGAGAGAAGATGGGAAAATACTGTGTAGAAGTGAGAAAATTAGCCATGGAGTTAATGGGGGTCATCACTGAAAGCCTAGGGCTAGGACCCAAATACCTAACCAACAAAATGGAGGATGGAATTCAAGTCATGGCCGTCAACTGCTATCCACCGTGCCCCCAACCGGCTCTCGCCCTAGGGTTGCCGCCCCATTCAGACTACAGTTGCTTAACCATCGCTCTCCAGAGCTCACCGGGCCTCGAAATCATGGACAATGAGGCCGGCACTTGGAGGCTGGTCCCTGAACATCAAGGAGTCCTACAGGTCCATGTGGGTGACCATCTTGAGGTACTGAGCAATGGGTTGTGCAAGAGTGTGATTCATAGGGCCACATTAAATTGTGAGAGGACTAGAATTTCTATTGCCAGTCTTCATAGTTTGGCCATGGATGAAAAGATGGAGACTGCTAAAGAATTAGTGGATGAACAACATCCTAAGGGATACAAGGGAAGCAGCTTCAAGGATTTTTTGGATTTTCTCTCCACTAATGATATTGCGCAGGGCAGGAGCTTCATTAAGACAATTAAGCTTATGTGACAACTGCCTACTCTTGGCATGTGATTGATGAGGGTGATAGCTTTGAGGTGTTTTTTTTTTTTTTGATTTTTTAATTTTAATTTTTAATTTATGCTTTTTGAGTCTTGCTACTATGACTTCTTCTAGTCATTATTATACGCAAACAAACAAATACATGTCTTGACATATGAGTCTCATACACTCAAAATACATGTTTTACCATGTAATATGTTTGTTATTACTTTTGTACCGACGGGTTTTCATCCAAAAATTTTCCTTACGTTTTTCATAAGTTGGTCTAGGTACATCCAAGTCAACAGTGCTGACTTGGTTTTCTTTGTACTTATTTGTTTTTTTCTTTTTTCTATGAAATAGCTTTGTTTGAGCCCAAGGGCTTTCTTAGATTTTTCAGAGTTAAGGATATCACGCCCCCCTCTGTTTTTCTTCCACTATTTTGATAATATTTAATGAACTGATAAGGGTCCTTATCAAAAAATTCTTTTGCTCAAGGTATGGTGTTTTTAGTTTCCTTTAAAACTGGTAATCTATATACTATATATATATATATATCTATACTACCTATAAAAAGATGAATGTAAGAAAAACTTTTGATTGACTAATATACCTTTATTTTAATTTTTAAATACACAATTACCCACCCTTCTGCATATATAGGAAATATAGTAATATGAAAACTATAATTATAAAACACATGCCTTAATATATTCTAAAACACATACCTTAATATATAAAACACAAATAGGAATTCTAAGGAAACGGGAACTATAATTCCTATATAATAAATAAAAATATATAAGAATATGGAAACTATAATTCTAAAACAATAACCGGAATACATACCTTAATATATTCTAAAACACATACCTTATTATATAAAACACAAATAGGAATTTAAAGGAAACGGAAATTATAATTCCTATATAATAAATAAACATCTGGATTGTAAATTTCACTTTCTCCATCAAGAGTAGTTTCAACCTTCTCTCCACCTTTTCTATTAACGGCGACTTCTCCTTTCTTTGGTTAACGGCGACTTCTCCATTCTCTGGTAAGTTTTGTTTTGCAAATTTATATCTATACTACCTATAAAAAGATGAATGTGAGAAAAACTTTTGATTGACTAATATACCCTTATTTTAATTTTTAAATACACAACTACCCACCCTTCTGCATATATAAGAAATATAGCAATATGGAAACTATAATTCTAAAACACATACCTTAATATATAAAACACAAATAGGAATTCAAAGAAAACAGAAACTATAATTCCTTTTAAATACACAACTACCCACCCTTCTGCATATATAGGAAATATAGCAATATGGAAACTATAATTCTAAAACACATACCTTAATATAGGTTGCTTTTAACAGTTCTCATGCATCATTATTTCATATTAATTAATATCTTTTCATTTCTATTTCCATACTTTGCCCCATTTTAACCCATGTGAACGCCACAATTTTCGATCGATTGCTTTTCAATAATTCTATTAATGCGGCTGGTGGTGATGTTTTTTTTAGACGTTTTAATGGAGGTTCATACATGTGCATGTGCTTTAAAAATAGAGGTAAGGATTTGTCGCTTGCTTCCAATAGTTTTTTTTTTTTTTTTTTTGAGTGAATCTCCCCAATAGGATTCATATAGGAGGGAATAAAGTTTTATTGAATCGAGTTTAGTTGAGTTTTCAATATCCCTATTGTGATTTAGAGAAAATTTGAAGCATAAGGTAAGTGATTTTTTTTCTTCTTTTTTGAGTGTCTAAGTGATTTTTTGTTGATTTGTTTATGTAATTATGAATGCACTATGAACTTAAGTGCACTATCTCTTTTTGATACATAAAAAAAAAAAAAAATGTTTCAATTTCTTTGAGAGTTTTGAGTCTTGACTCTTTGTTGTAGGTTATATTATTAATTCTATTTACACCACATACTGATTGAAATGATCGATATATAGAAAAAAAAATTATCAATATAAAGTCAAACATTACATAACATTCACCCAACCACGCACATAAATATATTTGAACTAAGAAACGCATAAGTGTTCTATATATAATTAGAAATTTGAATAACTTAATTAACTTTAAAAATTTAAATATGATAGAACAAAAGTTATTAGAACAAGGTGACTTATTTTACACGAGTTAAGCATCCTATTGATTTAGAGACCTAATAATAATATACAACCAAACAACCATACGTCTCCCTTCTCCCTTCTACCCATATGCTTCTCCTCTTTTCTCATTTTATTATACATTTAGTCTTAATTTACATTCTCCGCATATTATCGAGTGGATCTCACAAATAATCAACAATGGTGATTCTTGGCATCTCCCCCTGCCCCTCCCATCTTCTTTGTAGGCAGCATTCAAAACTATGAGCAAATTTTGAGAACTACCCTTATTTTTTGTAGCTGTCTTTTATAGTATTTATTATTTATTATATAGGGGTTTTTCTTTTCTGTTTCTTGACTTTATATTTGGTGGGCTTAGGCATAGATAGTTAGCATTCAGAATTTTAGAATTAAATACCAACGTGTTTAGTTTTATAATGCTTATTGAGTAACCGTCAACCGGTGCATCAACTTGACATTAATTCTTTTCTCTTCTCTTTTATAAATTGAGTATTTAATCTTTCTTTTTTTCTCTCTTTACAGACTCAAAAACCCGTCATAAAAAGGTACCAATTTTTTTTTTTTTTCTAGATTCTTCGTTTTGATATGCTCAATATGTCTGTTATATAATCTTGGAGATTAAAACTCCCTTCGTAAGAGATTAATTTGCTTTATTTTTTGTACGTTACAATTTTTATATTTTATATAATATTTTAGGTATTTTTTTTTAGTGATTTGTTGAACAAAATATGTTTGTAAGAAATTGTCATTGTCATGGTTATAAGTTATTGTTCCCTATAAATTTCACTATTTTTTTTTTATATATCATTTATAGGATCAATTATAGTCAATAATTTTGTTTCTTGAAATCTGTTATAGCATACCAGTTGTATAGTGGTTTTTTATCTTCTAGATCTTATGAATCTCCTTATAGTTGTATAGCCGTCTTTTAAACCTCTTTTTTTTTCTTTTTTTTTTTTTTATTTTGCTTAAGTTCATTTGGATGTTAGTTTCAATATTGCATCTCGATCTTATTGGAATGAGAAATAAGCAAAATTAAAATAAATATTATTCTATCCAAACAGGAAAAGAAAAAAAAATTGTTACGTAAGTGAAAAATATCACAATTTACAAATTTGAGTTATAGTGGGAGAAGGATAAAAGGCAATGTGTGGAAACTAAAATTTGAGGAATTCTATCTAGAAGAAAAAATTGTTACACGATTGTAAAAAGTTTAGTAGTTATATGAATTATAGTTGTACTGGAAGATGAACAATGAGTGAGTATAGAAATTTAAATTTGATTTAAAAATTATTTTTTACAACACAAATATTATCACGTGCAACGCACGTGTGCATCAATTAGTTACCTATAAAATGTTGAATCTCATAAAAACTTTTGACCGACCAATATACCCTTATTTTTTTAAAAAAAATACATATCTACCCTTCCTTTAATTGAAACATATAATAAACATTCTTATCATTTGGTAACAAATGAAAGTTAGATTTTAATTCAAACTCTTAACAAATTAAAGTTAAATTTTTACTCAAATTCCTTTTTTAGAACAACTATCAAGTTGTATGATAATATATATGAATATGAACTCTTTAAGTATTCTGTTTTATGAAAAAAAAAAATTCTGAATATATATCTAAAGAGTTTTTAATTTTTTGTTGTATTTTCAAATTTTAAACTTTATCTTTTATGAAAAAATATAAAATCTTTATGTATTTATTATTTTGTATAACTAATATTATTTAAAAATATTCACGTGCAATGCACGTGTACTGTATCTAGTATATATATATATATATATATATATACTACTTATAAAATGATGAATATGAGAAAAACTTTTGATTGACTAATATACTCTTATTTTAATTTTTAAATACACAACTACCCTTCTGCATATATAGGAAATACAGTAATATAAAACACATACTTAATAAGAATTGTAAGGAAACTATACAACTACCTTTCTGCATATATAGGAAATATAGTAATATAAAACACATACCTTAATAAGAATTTTAAAGAAACTATATAACAACTCTTCTGCATATATAGGAAATATAGCAATATAAAATACATACCTTAATAAGAATTCTAAGAAAACTATAATTCGTATAATACTTAAATAAAACCAAACCTAGATAGGAATTCTAAAGAAACGGAAACTATAATTCGTATATAATAAATAAACAGTCGGATTGTAAATTCTACTTTCTTCATCAAGAGTAGCTTCAACCTTCTCTCCACCTTTTCCATTAACAGTGACTTCTCCTTTTTCTGGTAAGTTTTGCTCTTCAAATTATAATATATATATGGTATTGTGCTGGAAATTTGTTGAGCTAGGTTTTGGTTTGAATGCTAATAATCACATTAGGTTTTATTTAATTTTGTTCATCTAAGAAATTAATTTTATACAATCATATTTCATTTAAATTCTATATATCTTTCCTAGAGTTTTTTTTATTCAAGTTTTTGGTTTTTTTTTTTTGTTTTGTTTTGTTTTTTTTTTTTTCTGCTATGAGTATTTTCACTTACTTTTGATTTGATTGGTAGAGTTTCATAAGCAATTTGCTAAAATGATTTTGTATTTGAATGCTAAACCCTTGATTTTATGTCGTAAATCATCTAATTATATTTTTTCTTTTGATGAAAAATTGCTCTTAGAAATATCTGATGGGAATTGAAAAGCTATTTTTATATATTCATTCTCTTTCTAATTTTTTCTTGCTAATAAAAAATCCCTTGTAAGAGGTAGGGGTGTTCATGGTTTAGGTTAAAACTGAAAATCAAACCGAACCAAACCAAACTGGTCGGTTTGGTTTGGTTTTTTTGTCCTTAGGTATGGTTTTGGTTCTAATTTTAGAAAACCGAATTAAATTGGTTTGGTTTTGGTTTTCATGTTTATAAAACAAAACCAAACCGAAAAAACCGAAAAAATATAATATAAATACATATAATTTTATATATTACATATTAAACTTACTTTGTAAATTTTTATTCTAATAAGGGCATAATAGGTAATAGATTGTAAATTTTTTTTTAATGTTTTTTCTTTATTAGATTGGCATGTATTAAACTAGTTATTATTGTTGTGTGAGATATCATGTATTAGATTAGAAATTTGAACTTGGACTGACATAAGTCAATACTTTTCTATTTTGATACAATGTTTAATGTTTTTTTTAGTCTTAATGTAATGATTTTATTAAAAATGTTTTTATTTAGAGTTTGGCTTGTTATTTTTCTATTTTTAATTATTTGTTGCTATTTGATAGGATAAAACCGAAACCGAACCAAACCAAACTGAAATTTTATGGTTTGGTTTTTTTTGTAGTATGGTTTGGTTTTAGTTTGAGAAAACAAAAACCGAAGTATAATGGTTTGGTTTAAAATCTACCCTAAAACCGAACCAAACCGAACCGCGAACACCCCTAGTAAGAGGTATGTATTTTATTTTATTTTTTTTTTTAAAATGCTCAATCTCTATGTTATCTTTTTGATTTTTTTCTTAGAGATTAAAATTCCCTTCTCAAGACTACATTGTTTATGGGTGATTTGATGGGTAGGCTGGAGAACAAGGGCCTTAGGTCTCTAAATGTTCTTGATGAGGCATCTTGCCTTATTTTTTGATTTGTAATTTTTCTCATTTTTTGAATCCTAAGATTAGTTTTCATGCTATGTTATCTTTGATTGTTTTAATTAATGGGATGTTGAGCTCCAATGATGCATTGTGGAATGTCTCCCTATAAAGTGGGGTTCCATAAATTCTTTAGCCAAAAAAAAAAAAAAACAAAAAAACAAAAAAGTTGAAGAGATGTAGTAGTAAAGTTTCATTTGGATGAAGTGGAATAATATCCCATGATAGTAATATGGTGTTAGGACTCTTATCTTTTTTAGCATGTACTTATTCTTTAAGTGATCCAAAATGTATTAGAATTTGTTGATGTGTAAGTCACATTATATAAACTACTAATTCATTAATAAATTTAGTCTATTCTTTTGCATATAATTTCTACAATACAATGGACTTGCCATATGATTAATAATTCAACCAAATTAAATTCTCTCTAAAGATTAAGTATATACTTTCTCCATTTATTTTGGTTATAATTATTCTCTTTTTTACTTCTTCATTGATATGTTTCTTATTGTAGATGTCTAGAAAATTAGTGGACAATGAATAAGTTATTTGTCAAGATTCTTGACAATGACATGTCATTATATATTAGCATTTTTTTTCCAGATCATTTGATGTACACAAACGAAAACCTTCTACGGAGTAATAAATAATTTCTTAACATCTTAATTCTTCACACTTGATATGGATTAAATGTTAAAGAACAAATGGCCGCATAACCTTGCTTAAGTAAATAGAGTTTATATTTAATCGATATGGACAATATTGAAGAGATAATTAGCACTAGATGAGGGGCTATGCTACATGAAAAGAGTCAATTCCTATTCAAACTAAAAAGATCTTGGGAAGCATTGATCTTTTATATGTTTATATAGAAAAAATAATTGATGATCTTTAAATCATTTTATTGTTGACAAAAAATCCACGTGCAACGCACGTGTGCAATAACTAGTATATATATATATAAGGGAGGAAATGACCATGTTGGAAAAAAAGGCAAATATTACATTTTAGTGTCTCCTTTCTAACCTAATACCAAAAAATGGGATAATGTCTGTCAACTTACTATAAATTAACTATATACTTACCTCAAAATAACTATCAATTTTATTTGTTTTGTATGAAGTTGGGATATATTCACTCAAAAGTAATTTCCCAAAAAATAAGTTACTTTGCAACTTTTGAGGAAATTACTTTTTTAGTGATCACTTTCCAACTTAATACCAAAGAAAGAATATTATCTGCCAACTTGCCACAAATCGATTGTATATGTGATTTAAAAGAACTACAAACTTTCTTTGTTTGGTATTAAGTTGGGAAGTGATCATCGAAAGGTAATTTCTCCATTTTGTTTTTTTTTTTTTTTTGGTTTTCATTGCCCTTTTTTCACGCGGTATAGGTAAGTTGACGTTTGATGTATACTACATATTTCTTTATTTTCATATGGGAGAATTGGAAAACCTACACTATACAATATTCAATCCAAACTTAGTAGATTGTATCATATTTTTTTCGTTTTCTTTATGCCTATTCATCTTCTCTCCCAAAAATTGAACATATGAAAATAAAAATAGTTATAATAAGAAAAATAGACAAATAGAGACAATGATGATTAAAAAAGAAAACGCAATATACTGGAATACGTACTAACATATCAAAACCATGATCATAGGATGGACTAGGCTCTAGAGAGTCTTAATCTTTTTCCACCAAATACCATAGCGTGTCACTTTCTTTAATTTTCTACAAGCTTCCACCTTTAAAGTATTTTTTTTTCTAAATAATTTATCTTTTTTGGAAGTATACATAAATTTTGTGTGATATATTATGCTAACATTACAACAAATACATTTTTTCACAAGCTTGCACCATTAAAGTAATTTATTTTTGTCTATATCTTTAAAATTTAATTGACATATTATATTAACAAATGCATTTTACTATTTTAGAAATAAATATTTTGTTAAAATTTTAATTTTCTAATAAGATTATTTTTATAAATAGATCTATGCATCGTACGGGCTTTGAAGCTAATATAAATATATAAATCTGTGCATTGCACGGGTTTGGAAACTAGTGTAAATACTAAAATACCACTGTGCAACTAACAATTCGGTAACTTTATTCATTTCCTCTCCAGTCTCCTTTCTATCCAGTTTGTTCTAGTTTGCGGCTCATAACAGCCGAACGACATCTAACAGCTCACAGCCCACCACATCATTCAAGGTTTTTTATGACTTCAACACCCAATATCTCCCAATAACGGCGTTTCCTATTGATGTCAAAGTATTACTCCCTATACGCATACGATAATCTAAAGAGTCTCTCATCTACTTCATTGAAATGAAGGAAAATGGAAAATTCTCCAACCCACCACAGAGGCAACAAAGCAAAAAACCACTCTGATTCAGAAGAAGAAAAAGAAAAAGTGTTTCCACAAACCCATCACTAGAGATGTGCAAAAAACCTCCCAATCTGTCAAATCAAACCAATCCGCTTTGCTCCATACTGCACAAACCCATGCGGTTTGAGAGGTTAGGCGGTGTGGTTTGGGTGGATTAAGTAATAAAATTGACGATTTGGTTTGGTTTGGTTGGCAGATTAAACTTTGTTAAACCACTAATAATCCAAACCGACCTACCTTTTAACAACATTGATGTTTAAATGGATAACCTTAAACCTTAGATTCCTATGTTCTCAAACGATGCATATCAACTTATTAAGATATGACACGATTCACATACCCAAGTCCCCATTCTAAAACACAGAATTGGGTTACATATTAGTGTATTTTACTATTTTTTTATTGCTACTTTGTTAAGTTGCTACATTTTGGGTCTTCCAGCAAGATTCGAAATTAATTTAACATTAATTATCTCCAATTTCATCTACATTAATTGGGTGTTTAATCTCACAAAGTCATAATTTAGTTATTTGGTATTAAGATATTGTGAGAGTGTGTATCAAACTTTACATAACCAACCAAAATGATTAAATTTTCTGAATTTATTTACAATTCATCAGTTAAAGTGCAATATATATTAGAAAATGCCTAATTAAAAGGGCATAATATAAACAGCCAAATCCGCCCAAATTGCTGGTAACAAACCACCTAAAAAATCAACCAACCCACCGAGTTTTAGCACATACAGTTTGGCTAGGGGTTGGAAATTTTGTGATCTGCCATTGGTGGGTTGATTGGTATTTTACCCCTAAACCGCTCCAAATCGAACCGCGCACATCCCTACCCATCATAGAAGCAATTAACAAACAACAAAAAATCATTTATTTCTTAAACTATTAAACTAATATTGGGATGATTACAAAATTCCACTCTCAGAATCAAAGTAAAAGTATAATAATTCCCCAAAACAAAATTTTCATTATTAATCTCTGCAAGACCCATCCCAATTCACAAGTGAGGGTTTCTGCATATCTTAAATGCAAACATAAACAATTACATAAACAATCATAAACTTGGTAAAAGAGACGTCCTTCCAATCTACAATTTCTTAGATTATCAAAGGCAACACCGGAGGTGAAGGTACTAATATCTAGTCTGGGTGCGAAAGACCATCACCGTAGATGGTTCTAATGTTGTAGATCCATCAGTCACCAGACCTTGATCGTGGAGTTGCAACAAGACAATCATATTAGATGAGAACTTTGACGTCGTTAGGGATTTTGGAAGTATCCTAAAAGAACTTTGACCTTAATTATTGAATATGGTATCCTAAAACGACCCAAATTTTACAAATTAGATCTTAATTAATTAAGAACTTGTAAAAATAAGCAAATAAGGTCCTGGCTTGGTTAAAAATGAATTATAAAACTCAAGAAAAATCCTTGTCCTTCATCGCTATCAAATTCTTTGAATAATCTTAATGGTTAGAGACATACATACGTGACTATGAATAGTGATCTATGGATGTTAAGGAGAGACGACTTATCAATTCATTACAAATTATACCACTTGGGGCCATGGTCATTAATGAGGCTAGCTACCTATGATCAACACGCGAGTGAGTCTTCCTGGCCGGCTGGAAAAAAATGTTTGTTGTCACAATCAATATTGAATTATGAGGATGCTTTTATGCACAACGTGCCCCCACAATGGTTGCAATTTTCATATTGTTGGAGACGGTGCCCCCAAAAGGATTGAAATATGAATTGATCAAATCCTCCTTTGACCCTCCCTAAAATATATTTTAACCCTCCTAATTTTTTTTTATTTGTTTTTTTTATACTAAGTGTATAATATTTTTAAATTTGACCATTCCAAAAATATATTTTGACCCTTTGAGCCCCTGAGGTCTTATTTGACCCAAATTTATTTATATTTTAACGTTTCCATGAATTGATATCTTCAATTTTTATCCTACACAAACATTAAAACTTTTTACTTTTTCATTTTTCTATAGTACTACTTTAATTTTGCTAATTTCATATTTTTGAATTGCAATTTTTATATTTACAGCTAATAACTTGGTTGTGATATTCATAACTTGGTTGATTGGAATATGTTATAGCTTGGTTTGTTCACAGAGAATATGGAAAAATAAAGTTGTGAATAGTCTTTTTGAGGCTGGGGGGACATTGTTCAAATATTAATCATTGAGTATGTATATATCTTCAGTTCACTATTTTAATTTCTCTTGTTATTGTCTAGCGGGGAAAAAAAAAATATTTAACCTATCATTAGTTTTGATTCTTGACCCTCCAAGAATAAATTAATTACCGGCTTTGCCACTGCATAAAAACTTTGTCTTTAGAATCCCATCCCTAGACCAATATATGTTTCAACTCTGTTCAAATAGAAATTAAGATAATCACAAAAAATTAATTTAATTGAAATTAAGCTAATAACTTCCTAGTCATTATTGATTAAGTTAATAGTTATCTATTTGTATTTACTAGTTAATTGTATTGATTTGTATTTATTTGCTTATAACGGGATGATTCTATAATTCCTTTGAATTTTTGGGCTTCAAAAAAAAAAAAGAAAAAGAAAAAAAAGAAGACATCTCTGTTCTTCCCAGGTGTCTTTAAAATTACTACTAACGTAAACTTACGATTTGTGACTATGATTGAAGAGGCTTTCGGTCAATGTCAGCGACAACATGAAAGACATACGAATGGTAGAGAGTAGTTGGGGTTAAGTGCAAAGCCACAGCCACATGTTATGGTCTTTAATGCTAAAAAGACTTAACACGGTCAAACGAGTGGAGATACAAGCAAAACGAAACTTCTCTTGTTCCATTTAGCCATGGTCATAAATGAGATTACCAATTGTTGGCCCTAAGGTTATATAACCAAGGGCATATCCGAGATTTTGATGATAACAAAGGATCGATGTCTGTACTAATGTTTGGATATTAATCAAAGCTAAGTACTCAAGCATATGGATCCAAATGAAGCACAAAGGCATATCCATACCATGGAACTCGAAGCACATGCTTATGATGTCAAGGACAATCAAGCGTAAGAGCATACGAGTACAGAAAGCATGCAAAAGACCTATAAACACTCAAGACTAAGCTAGCATCATCAATGAAGATACTTAAATAGCTATGAGTGAGGAAATAGGTTTTTAATGTACTTAATTGCTCATATGATCGCTCAATTGACCTAGATGGACCTTAGGACCCTTGGGTAAACTTATTTCATCATTTGAACAAGGCCTAAGTTGATATAAATGAACTTGATTGATTTAAACTTGTGATATATTCATTATAGTTCATTTCTGTCCATTTCAGTCGACTCATTCTTCAAATCAGTGGACTCATTTGACCAGAAGAGGTCCTCTGCCTCTGTCTTCTAATTCTGCCTAAATCAGTCTATTGAATTTCCAATTCAATCGACTGATTTTGCGATCTCAGAACTCCAACAGCTAGTTTTTAAAAGGTTTTTGAGGCATTAAATGCCACCAAACGGCTCTTTCCTAGCATTTATTGCACCAAACAGTCATATTATTCATATTGCCTATATAAACAATGATTCAAATGCATTTATAACTACCAATACAAGAGCATTCATTGTTTTCATCCTCCTAGCCCTAAATTCATTAAGAGCATTCATTGAGCAATCAATTAGAAGAGAACTAAGCTTTTAATCTTTGTGTTATTCACTCTTGAAGAGAGTTTTTCTTTATACACAAACTCATCTTTACAAACTTGTAATCAAGGGTTGGTGATAACCCCATTCATTGCACTTGAGGAAGTATAGCTGAGCAAGTATTGGTTGAAGGCACTTGATTTGTAAAGGTTGGCTGCTCCACCTTAAAGGAGAGTGATAATGGATTAGTGAATCCTCAAGCGAGCTCTTGAGGCGAGAATGTAGGAAGGAAGGCCGAACCTCGTTAAATCTTGTATTTGCATTCTCTATCTCTCATTCTCTTTACTGCTTATTATTGAAATATCTCTATTTGCAATAATATGATTTTAGTTTGTAATTATATTTTTTAATTGGCTAATAACCCTATTCACCCCCCTTTAGGGTTGTTTACTTGGGACAACACTAGTCAACACATCAACAAGCTCTTGTCCTTTGAAAACCGTTTGATTGTCACAACCAATATTGAATTACGAGGATAAATGCTTCCGTTCGAATCAAAAGATGTGGAGGAAAGGTAAGATGCACAATAATGTTTTTATTTTAAATGTGCGGACAATAATGCTCTCTGAGCCTTTTTCCTGCATAATATCATATACAATTTTCTAATATCTTCTCTTAAAGTAATATCATTCATATAATTACTTATGCATCCCAGTTTTAATTAATTAATTAATTTATTTGTTAAAAAAAAAAAAATCAGCATTCCGATAAAAGGGGTAAATTTCTGTACAACCTAACGTATATGAAGTATTGGCGTAGGCTAAGGAGTACAGGAATTACATGTAATTTTTTAGGAAAAAAATAAGAAATTTGTTGGGTGGAAGCATTTTTCTTTTAAACAACTAGCAGGTCACATCTCTATTATACTGAAGATAGGTTTGCTCCCTATAGATTTTCTTCTCCTCTTGAAATGCCTCATCATGTGGGTGCAATGTGGCATTGTACCTAAGGCCTATTACTTCTTTTCATTGGGACATCATATATTGGGTTGAATTTAACATCAAGGCCCATTGGAAATTCCCGAATGGATTCATTACTTGATGTATCCTCTTTGCTTTTGCACCTTGGGACCTTTGGAATAGACACAATGAATTGGATTTTGAAAACTTACTTAATCTTAATCAGGCCGAATTCTAAGGAGGCCTCTATTGGCACCCAAAGACTTGCTTTTCATCCCTCACTTATTTTACATTTTAATCTTTCAACCCATCACTAGTTGGACTTTGATTGTGGACTGTTATTGTTCGTGATTGGATTCTCTGTAAGTATGGCTTATTTTCATACAATGAAGTTCTTTCTTTCTCATAATTTGATCTTTATTTATAGTTGTTAGATTAATTTAATTAATTTAGTCCTCGGATAGATATTAGTACAAGACCTTAGAGAGAAGAACCCTATCTCTCAACAATTGCTTGACCTTTTCTTATTCAATTTAATCGGTAACTGACTAGTCATCAAAGGCCAATGACCTTTAATTCAAAGGCTTAGAAGGTACCGAGGGGTTGTGTTCTCACGATCTTTAGGCTTTTGCCTTGGCACGCCTGTGTATATAGACTGACCACTTTCCGTGCAAACAGTAACATATAATTTATCGGAACTATCAAATAATTAATGGGTATAGTTTTTTTTTTCTATTTGTTAAGAGATAAATTCATTTAGATGGTTTTGACCATTTAATTTGCAACTAATTTTTTTTTTTTTTCCACTTGTGAATTTATTGTCAACAGTGGCTTGTGGGTTTGAGTGGTAGTTTGTGGGCTTGTAGCAACAACTCTGGCAACGACCTTAGTTGGAGAAGGCAGTTGGACTAAGAGGTTCGCAAGCGTCAGCCGTCGTTGGAGAAGATAATCCCCTCGCACGTCTGGTCGTGATCCCCCTCTCTTTCCTTGTTGTTCATTCTTATCTCCCTTCACCATAGTATATGATTTTGGTGTCCATTTGGTGAAAGGCAATCTTGTCCATAAAGGTGGATAGAGAGCGCAAAAAGGGAGCGTGAACAACTACGCCCAAAATAAAAAAAAATAAAAAAAAATACTGATGTGACACGTGGCATTAAATAGTAACCCAATCCTTCATTTTATATATATTAGTTGGTGCACACGTATGTTGCACGTGACATTTTGTTTTTTTTTTTTAATTTAATTTTATTGTGAAAAAGTTACCTGTAAACATGTGTTTCATTGGCTCTGATTTTTTATGGTGTACCAACTTGTAAAAACTTTACTCTTTTTCTATTATTTTTTCAAACAAATCAAACTATAAATTTTAAACTCATCAATACAATATTGACGTATAAACCACACTAAATTGAACATTTACGTATTAAATATAATAGTATCAATTATATGTACTTAAATATATTATGTGTATAAGTAAACATTTTCCATCATCCTTTTAAACTTGTAAAGATCCCAAAACATCCAAAAACATTAATTAATTAGTTAGACATATGTTTGTAAATAAATTCCAATCTAAAAGAAGTAATCTAAGTTTTCTAATTTTGAAACTAATTTTTTTTTTCTGCCTCTTTGATTTTTTATTTCTAACCTTAGGATTCATATGAGTTTAATTTTGCTCTAGGCAATCAATCAATTCTTCGTCTCCTATTACCCGGTTCTACGGTATTTGTTATCCTTTTTCTTCTTTCTCCCACTTTTTCAATGTATTGTTCTCTTTGTTCAGTAGTTAATTGTGCATATTTGTTGATTTGTTCACCAATTTGAGTAGTTCTAATTTCATTTAAAATATACATATATTTTTTGTTAATAAAATCTAGAAATTTAATTAAAATTTTCAATATGTAATTATAATTTTACATTGTTATACAGAGTTCAAACCTTCAAAAGATGTCATTTTTTTAGATACTATTGTCCTTCTTTTGAAAAAGTACGATAAAGCTATCTTCTATTTATTTTACTACTGCACAATTACAATAGGCCATGGCCTAGTTATAATGCATAATTACAATATCCAAAATATCAAAAATATATTGCATAAAAAAAAAATCATCTACAATAAAATATTTTCGAAGAAATAACATACGTTGATACTTTGAACACCCTTTCCAAAGCAATGCAAAAATTCGAATCGGACCAATGTGCATTAAAGAATATATTTATTTTATGCAACAACGTGCATTTAAAAAGTAAAAGGATTAAGAAAATCATAACGGTCTTATATTGCATTATTAGTCTTATGTAACAATATCCATTTAAAAAAATTAAATTAAATTGCACGACTATTTGAAAGAATTAACATAGGTCAATATATATTATGAACGACTATTTGAAAGCACTGTAAAAATAAATATTATTATAAGTACAAATATCAAAACCAAGGTCTTCGCAAACCATCATATAAAATCAAACAAATCATGAAATAATTTTTTTTTTTATATATATAAATCAAACAACTCCTCACATGAGCATATAAAAACATTAGAGATATAGTTTAAATTTACTTTTTGTGATTTGAAGATATACTATAAAAAAAAAAAACAAAAAAAAAAAACATGGGGTTTTGGACCATGATACTATATATATATATAGATATATACACCACATCTCTATTTTGTACAATAAACCCATTCTTTGTGTCTCTTTCTCTCTCACCATCATTACATCGTCTGCTTCAATTCTCTCTCTATTAATGTGGGTATATATTGTTTCAATCAATTTTGAGGGACTCTTCATGGATTGAGAGTTCTTCCTTTTTGGGTTTCGGTTGGTTCTCTTGAGGTATGTCTTGTATTTTTTGTTTTTGTTTTTTTCTACCTCTTTACTTTCAACTAAATGAATGGTTTCTCAAATCTATGGATTTTTGGTTTCGATTGATTTTGAGGGGTTCTTCAGGTATTCAGAGTTCTTCCTTTATGGGTTACGATTGGTTCTTTCATTTTTTTTGTTTTTTTTCTCAACTGATTTCTCAAATTCTCAGATCTATGGGGTTTTTTCCTAATGATTTCTCATCGTTTTTTTTTTTCCTTCTTTCAACCTTACCTTTGGATTTATTGTTGATTTTGATGTCCCAAGTGAATAACCCTAGAGGGGGGGTGAATAGGGTTATAGGCCAATTAAAAAAAAATTAAAGCAATCTAAACTCAGATTATTGCAAGCAAGATTAAATATAAAGCAATGCAATAATAAAGAGATTGAGGGAAAGAGAATGCAAACGATATAACGAGGTTCGGCCTCCCGCCTACGTCCTCGCCTCAAGAGCACGCTTGAGGATTCACCAATCCACTATCACTCTCCTTCAAGGTGGAGCAGCAAACCTTTACAATTCCAAGTGTTCTTCACCAACTTGTGCAAGACACACCCTTCAAGTGCTTACAAATGGGGTTCCTCTCAACCCTTGAATACAAGAAGATTTGAGTATGTTTTTGTGCTCAAGAAACTCTCTCAAAAGAGTGGATACACAGAAATTAAAAGCTCACTCAACTATTGATTGTATCTCAATAAATGCTCACAAGTGAAATTAGGGCTTGTAAATGAATGATCTTGTTTTAAGCTCAATGAATGATCATAAATGAGTTTAACTCTTGTATATATAGCCCAAGGGGTCCAAGTGACCGTTCTGTGACAATAAATGCCGGGAAAAATGGTTTGGTGGGCATTTAATGCTCAAAAGACCGTTTAAAAAACTAGCCGTTATATGACAGCTCGAAGGTTTCAGTCGTCTGAAACTTCTTTCAGTCGGCTGAAACTAGTGTTTCAGTCGTCTGAAATGAGGCTACTGAAAATACCAGAGAGGGTGAAATATGGAACTTTTAGAGTAAGATTTTCAGTCGTCTCAAAGTCTCTTTCAGTCGTCTCAAACTATTTTTCAGTCGTCTGAAATGAGGCTACTGAAAATACCAGAGAGGGTGAAATATGGAATTTTTAGTGTATGATTTTCAGTCGTCTCAAAGTCTATTTCAGTCGACTTAAACTTACTTTCAGTCGACTCAAATGAGTCGTCTGAAAATAGCAGAGAGATGGTTTTGAGACTAGGTCATTTTCAGTCTTCTGAAAGACTTTTCAGTCTGCTGAAAAACCTTTTCAGTCGTCTGAAACTTCTTTCAGTCGTCTGAAACAAGGTTTCAGTCGACTTAAAGATGTTTTCAGTCGGCTGAAATTCCTTTTTCACAGACATGAATAACAATCTAAGTCATTTGGCTTATGTGATTAAATTCCCTTTTTCATGAAGGATAATTATGAACTATTTAAGATTTTAATGCATGAGTCCTAAGCCCTTGATCACATATGAACAAGAATTGAGATCGAATCTTACAATCTGATCCTAACACTCTTAATTGACGCTGAATTCTTCTCTTGAAGTCCGTTTGAGTGTTGGTTATCATTGACTTGTGTTCTTCTGCTTCTTTTTGCTTTTGACTTGGCATGTCTGATCTTGGATGGTTGGAATCTTTGATTACCTGTCTTATATTGAATTTAAAAGGCTCATTAGGCCATCTAGTGTATTGTTATCATCAAAACATGGGATTGAAACCTTTTAGGCCAACAATCTCCCCCTTTTTGATGATGACAATCCACAGATGTATGATATAGGGAGATAAAACTTTATAGGAGCTAATTGGCTCCCCCTATCAACATGCATGGTATTCAATAATTAACTTTACACAACAAGAATTCATATCTGAGAATTTTTAAGCATTCAGTAAAGTCAATGAAGAATCATTTCATAAATGATAGAAATTTGAAGTACAATATATGTTAAAAATCTGTTAAAAGATTATCCAAAAAAAAAATCATCCAGATATATCCAAAAAGAGCTACATATATGTCATACATCTCAAAACATCTCCCCCTATGGCATCATCAAAAAAAAATCACAAGGGAAAAGCTGGAAGTGAGTCGCGAAGCTGCTGCACAACTGTAGTCTGGGTCTTCTTGATGTCATCAATATCAGCACTCATGATGTCAAGACGATCATGGAGACCCTCGAGCTTGGCAGTGAAATATCGGCGCATGTCGGTCATCTGCTGAGAGAGGGAAGAGAAGAGGTCTCGAATGGAAGCAGAGGGAGGGGGAATAGGTGCAATGGGAGTGGATGGTGTGGGTGGAGTGGTGGAGGGAGCAGGAGGAGGAATAGGAGAAGTGGAGGTGGTGGTGGTGGGGGGTGGGATGGTGGAATCAGGAGGGAGAGTGGTGTCAACATCCAACTCCTCATCCAAGTGCTCTGCAACATCAGTACCTTGCTTGACCCATATGCCTTCCCGGACTTCATATTTCATTAGGCTTAGCATAGTTTTGTTGATATAGTCGCGAAAGGAGGGCTTAAACTCATCACTGCCAGTAAGGGGCACGCCGAAGTGCTGGAAAATAGTTGTGAGAGCTGCACCATAAGGTAGAATGCTCTTGCCTTCGCCCTTTTTGCCCTTTGCTTCATTCTTGGTTTTATCCACGCATGATTTCATATGATAAAGCATGAGATGCCCTAAGTTGATGGGCTTTCCTGTCAAGATACACCATAATAGGCAAATGTCCGTATAGGACACATGATCCTTTCCACCTCCTCTAGGCACAAGATTATAAAAAAGAATTTTGTGTAAGAGATTGTTTTCAAGAGATAAATCTTTGAGGGGGGGTTTGAAAGGTGCGGTGATATCTTCGCGAGCAAGAATGAGTTTGAGGGCCGTAATGTGATGAAAACCCTCAACCCGTGGCCAAGCATGGGTATCGGAAATAGTGATGCCTCCTTGGGGGATTTGAAAAATTGAATTTACTATGTTATCGGTGAGAATAATATGTTTGCCATGGACATAAGAGATGCATTTGGTTGGAGTGGGCATTGAGAAATTTGAATAAAAAATACGAACAAGAGTAGGATAACAGGGATAAGATAGAGAGACAAAATCTAACAGCCCAATATCCTTAAGCAAAGAAGGAATTCGAAATTGATATTTGGTGAGAAATGAAGAATCAACAATCTTAGGGTAAATTACCTTTTTGTTTTTGAACTTGGTGTCAAAAAGTGTCTTTGAAGCGGGGGTTTGGAAATGCAGAGAATCAGAGGAGGGAGGTGGAGCATCATGCTTTGCCTTAGTGCGAACTTCAGGTAGAGCTTCTTCCTCATCAGGTTCATGGCCAGAATCATAGGCCGGATCATGAGGATCAACCCGTACATGTGGTGGAGGAGGAACAGGTGGTTGTGGAGGCGGTGGTGAAGCAGGAGCATCGGTTGCTTCAGATACGACATCTAGAAGACGTGCGGCACGAGGGCGATGCCGGAGAGTGCGAGCTGCCGTGGTCTTCTTCACTTTGGAGGGTTTGGACGATTCCCCTTGCTCTGAGGTCTTTCGTTTCTTCACATTTTCCGGCGGTGGAGGGTCGGCAATGGGGTCCTTGTCACGCAATCCCACGTTCGTAGCTTTCAATCTTGCCATTAGAGAGGCTAAAAATGTAGTGGAGAGGATTGGAAGAGGTTTTGGAGAGAGAGAGATACAGTGGAGAGAGAGAAAGTGCGCGAAAAGTGTGTTTTTTAAAAATTAGGGCTCGAAACTTATATTTATAGCCCCGATAGTTTCAGTCGGCTGAAACTTGTTTCAGTCGTCTGAAACTTGGATTTCGGACGCTTGTTAGGAGTTTCAGTCGTCTGAAACACTCGACCGAAAAAGACAGAGAGCATAACCAATCAACATTTCAACCCTAGATTTCAGTCGTCTGAATTTGAAATTCAGTCGTCTGAAATAGAACTTTCGGACGTCTGAGTTAATGTTTCAGTCGACTGAATTACTCGTCTGAAAAATACAGAGGGCTATCAGAAATGAGATCCACAGGTTCTGAGTTTCAGTCGTCTGAATTGTAAATTCAGTCGTCTGAAACTGTATTTCAGTCGGCTGAAAATTATTTCAGTCGGCTGAAAAGGTCAGAGAGCACAAATGAAGATAGAGATCTTAAATTAGGCAAGTAATCATATATCATCACTCAAGCACATACCCAATTCACGTTTTATGAAATTAAACCTATCTTCTTGAAGAGGTTTTGTAAAAATGTCTGCTAATTGGTATTCGGTACCAACAAACTCAATCTCAACATCTCCTCTTTGAACATGATCTCTTATAAAATGATGTCTAATCTCAATGTGTTTAGTGCGTGAATGCTGTATGGGGTTCTTGGTTAGATTAATTGCACTTGTATTATCACATTTTATGGGAATATGATCATAATGAAGTCCAAAGTCCTCAAGTTGTTGTTTCATGTACAACACTTGTGCACAACAACTTCCGGCCGCCAAATACTCGGCCTCGGCTGTAGAAAGAGCAACCGAAGTTTGTTTCTTGCTAAACCAAGAAACTAGGGAGTGTCCAAGAAAGTGACACGTCCCACTTGTGCTTTTGCGACCATCTTTGCATCCGGCAAAGTCCGCATCGGAATAACTAAGCATGTCAAATGATGTGAATTTAGGATACCATATGCCAAGATTTATAGTGCCACTAAGATATTTAAATATGCGTTTAACGGCAAGCATGTGAGATTCTTTAGGACATGATTGATATCTAGCACACAAACATACGCTATACATAATATCTGGTCTACTAGCGGTGAGATAAAGTAAACTACCAATCATACCTCGGTATTTCTTTTGATCCACGCATTTACCTTTCTCATCCTTCTCAAGTTTGATGGAGGTGCTCATTGGAGTGGCGAAATTCCTTCCATCTTCCAATCCATACTTCTTGATTAAGTCTTTGACATATTTGGATTGATTTAAGAAGGTTCCTTCCTTTGTTTGCTTGATTTGTAATCCAAGGAAGAAATTTAGTTCGCCCATCATACTCATTTCAAATTCTTCTTGCATGACTTTAGCAAAATCCTCACACAAACTCTCATTAGTAGAACCAAAGATAATATCATCAACATATATTTGAATAATAAGCATGTCCTTATCAATGGTTTTAATAAAAAGTGTGGTGTCAAGTTTTCCTCGTTTAAAACCATTTTTGATTAGAAAACCACTAAGTCTTTCATACCAAGCTCTAGGAGCTTGTTTTAAACCATATAAAGCTTTTGATAATTTGAATACGTGGTTTGGAAATTCATGACTTTCAAAACCGGGAGGTTGTTCAACATAAACTTCCTCTTCAATAAAACCATTTAGAAAAGCACTCTTGACATCCATTTGAAATAATTTGAAATCTTTATGGCATGCAAATGCAAGCAACATCCTAATGGCTTCAAGTCTAGCAACCGGTGCATATGTTTCATCATAATCAATGCCTTCTTGTTGATTGAAACCTTGGGCAACTAGTCGTGCCTTGTTTCTTACAATGGTACCCGATTCATCTTTCTTATTTCTATATACCCACTTGGTGCCTATAACACCATGGTCATGTGGTCTAGGAACCAAGGTCCAAACCTTGTTCCTTTCAAATTGGTTAAGCTCTTCTTGCATAGCTAGTATCCAAGATTCATCACTTTCGGCTTCATTTATGTTCTTAGGTTCAATTTGAGATAAAAATGCAAGGTGATCACATATATTTCTCATGGAAGAACGAGTTCTTACCCCACGTGAGGGTTCACCTAGGATTTGATCCTTAGGATGATTCCTCACAAATTTCCAAGTCTTGGTGACATCCGGATGAAGTGGAGTGTCTTCAATTTCTACTTCTTCTTCCGGTTTCTTGATTTCAATGACTTCATCTTCTTCCTTCTCTTTGCCTTTGTCTTGTGGATCTTGCTTGTCATTAAGATTCAAGTTCTCAACTTGTTCTTGTAAGCTAGTACCTATATCATCATCATCATCCACATTTCTCTTGGGAGCAAGAGGGTTAGTTTCATCAAAAACAACATGCATTGATTCTTGAACGGTTAACGTTCTCTTATTAAACACCCTATATGCCTTGCTCTTCATAGAATAACCAAGAAACACACCTTCATCGGTTTTAGAATCAAATTTGGAAAGTTTATCTCTATCATTCAATATGAAGCATTTACAACCAAAAACTTTAAAGTAACCTATGTTAGGTTTCTTATCATTCCATAATTCATAGGGAGTTTTACCAAGTTTAAATCTTAATAGCACTCGATTCATAACATAGCATGCGGTGTTAACGGCCTCGGCCCAAAAATATTGAGGTAATGAATGTTCATTAAGCATGGTTCTAGACATTTCTTCAAGAGTTCTATTCTTTCTCTCAACCACACCATTTTGTTGAGGAGTTCTAGGAGCGGAGAAATTGTGATCAAAACCATTTTCATCACAATATTGTTCAATATCCTTATTGACAAATTCACTCCCCCTATCACTCCTAACATGAGTAATGGTATAGCCTTTCTCATTTTGGACTCTTCTACAATATGCAATAAATGTAGCATGAGTCTCATCTTTATGTGCAAGGAAGAACACCCATGTATACCTAGAGTAGTCATCAACAATTACAAATGCATAGTGCTTCCCTCCAAGACTTGCAATAGCAATAGGTCCAAATAAGTCCATATGAATAAGTTGCAAAGGTCTAGTGGTTGAAATATGAGTCTTTGTTTTGAAAGAAGACTTGGTTTGTTTTCCAAATTGGCATGCACTACAAACTCCATCTTTTGAAAATTTTGCTTTTGGTAAACCTCTTACTAGTTCATGCCTAGAAAGTTTTGAAATCAAATCCATGCTAGCATGTCCAAGCCTTCTATGCCATAACCAATGATTTTCATTTAAAGCGGAGAAGCAATGTACATTTTGTAAAGCGATTTCTTCGAACTCTATAGCATAGATGTTACCAATCCTATATGCAACAAATAAGGTCTTATCATCATCATCAATTATGCATTTATTGGATTTAAAAGTAACTCTATAACCTTTATCACATAATTGACTAATGCTAAGGAGATTATGCTTTAAACCATCAACTAATAAAACATTTTCAACACAAAGAGAGGAATTCTTACCAACCTTGCCAATGCCAATTATTTTACCTTTGGCATTGTCTCCAAATGTCACGAAGCCGCCGTCCTTGGGCTTCAAAGAGACGAACTTTGATCTATCACCCGTCATATGTCTTGAGCAACCGCTATCAAGAAACCATTTCTCATTGCTTGATGACTTCAAGCATACCTACACAAGTTCAAGTAACTCTCTTTGGTACCCATACTTTCTTGGGTCCATAGGGGTTAGCCATAGGAGGTGAGGTTCCCTTTACTACCCACACCTTCTTGGTGAAACCTTTAGGTCTCCTTCTCATGTTACAAGTATAAACGTTATGTCCTTCCTTATTACAATAAGTACATGAGATTTTAGGTGTGCTAGGAACCTTAGGCTTAGGAAAGAAGTTAATGTAGGATTTTTGTTTAACATGTTCTTGATAACCAATTCCGGCCTTGTCAAAGCACCATCTTTGACTAGTTAATATCTTATCCAAGTTATCCCTTCCATTGGTAAACTTGGCCAAGGTATTAGTCAAGTCTTCAATCTTTTCTTTTAATGAAGTATTTTCACTTTCAAGACTAGATTGAGAGATGGTAGGGGGTGAGTCTATCTTGCTTTTCAATTCTAAATTTTCATTTTTCAGAGCATTTAGTTCTTCTTGAAGAGATGAGATATTCTTTTTCAAATCATTGTTTTTGTGAGAAAATCTTTTTAATTCAAGAAAAGTATCTTCAAGAGCATCTTGTAATTCTTCATAAGTAGGAGGTTCCTCTATAGGATAATTTATAAAGTTAGGTTCGATTACCTCATCTTCTTTTGCCATGAGACAAAAGTTAGCAACCTCTTGATCGCATGAAGCCTCCTCATCTTCTTCATCACTATTTGCTTCATCATCCCAAGTGACGGTGAAAGCCTTTTTCTTGAATTTTCTATTATCCTTGAAGTTGTTGTTGTTGTGACTTGTCTTGTTGTAGTTGTTGTTGAGTTGAGGACAATTTATCTTGATATGCCCGGGCTTCTTACATTCAAAACACACTTGAGGTTCTCTATTTGAAGTCTCTCCTCTATTTGGAATCCTTTTGGAGGAGTCTCCCTTGTTGAATCTCCTTCCTTGATTTCTTCTAGAAAAGAACCTTTTGAGTTTGTGAGATATGAAAGCAATGTCTTCATCTTCCTCATTTTCACATTCTTCACTTGGTGTTTCTTCTTCTTCTTGTGAGGCTTTGAGTGCCATGCTCTTGGAAGTCTTTCCTTCATCAATTTCACGAGCTTTGAATGCGAGTTCTTGTGTGACTAAGTTGCCATCAAGATCACTCAAGGTCATTGATGATAGCTCCTTTGATTGAAGTAGAGTTGTGGTGAGGACATCCCATTGCTTGGGCAAGCTCCTAAGAATTTTTCTTACCAATTCGGAGTTAGTGTAAGTTTTTCCAAGAGAACTCAAAGGATTAATAATGGCATTAAATCTAGCAAACATATCTCTAATAGATTCATCCTTTTTCATTTTGAACATTTCATATTCACAAACAAGCATGTTAATTTTAGCTTCTTTTACTTGAGATGTTCCTTCATAGGTAACCTCCAATGTGTCCCATATCTCTTTGGCACTAGTGCACCTAGAGATTTTGCTAAACTCATCATTAGTTAGAGCACAATATAACAGCCCAATGGCTTTGGAATTAAGTTCAAGGGACTTATGATCAGCTGTGGTGTATTCTTGTGGTACTTTAGGAAGTGTAACTCCATCTACCACTTTAGTAGGGATCAAAGGACCCTTAGAAGTGATGTTCCACAGCTCATAGCTAGTGGATTGAATAAAGATTTGCATTCTAATCTTCCAAAAATTGTAAAGAGATGCATCTCCATTGAAAAGTGGTGGTCTATTGGATGATTGTCCTTCGGAGAATCCGTTACCACTATAGTTGGCCATATCGTTCCTCGCAAGACAAATATGTCAAATGCTAGAGGTTGGGCTCTGATACCAATTGATGTCCCAAGTGAATAACCCTAGAGGGGGGGTGAATAGGGTTATAGGCCAATTAAAAAAATTAAAGCAATCTAAACTCAGATTATTGCAAGCAAGATTAAATATAAAGCAATGCAATAATAAAGAGATTGAGGGAAAGAGAATGCAAACGATATAACGAGGTTCGGCCTCCCGCCTACGTCCTCGCCTCAAGAGCACGCTTGAGGATTCACCAATCCACTATCACTCTCCTTCAAGGTGGAGCAGCAAACCTTTACAATTCCAAGTGTTCTTCACCAACTTGTGCAAGACACACCCTTCAAGTGCTTACAAATGGGGTTCCTCTCAACCCTTGAATACAAGAAGATTTGAGTATGTTTTTGTGCTCAAGAAACTCTCTCAAAAGAGTGGATACACAGAAATTAAAAGCTCACTCAACTATTGATTGTATCTCAATAAATGCTCACAAGTGAAATTAGGGCTTGTAAATGAATGATCTTGTTTTAAGCTCAATGAATGATCATAAATGAGTTTAACTCTTGTATATATAGCCCAAGGGGTCCAAGTGACCGTTCTGTGGCAATAAATGCCGGGAAAAATGGTTTGGTGGGCATTTAATGCTCAAAAGACCGTTTAAAAAACTAGCCGTTATATGACAGCTCGAAGGTTTCAGTCGTCTGAAACTTCTTTCAGTCGGCTGAAACTAGTGTTTCAGTCGTCTGAAATGAGGCTACTGAAAATACCAGAGAGGGTGAAATATGGAACTTTTAGAGTAAGATTTTCAGTCGTCTCAAAGTCTCTTTCAGTCGTCTCAAACTATTTTTCAGTCGTCTGAAATGAGGCTACTGAAAATACCAGAGAGGGTGAAATATGGAATTTTTAGTGTATGATTTTCAGTCGTCTCAAAGTCTATTTCAGTCGACTTAAACTTACTTTCAGTCGACTCAAATGAGTCGTCTGAAAATAGCAGAGAGATGGTTTTGAGACTAGGTCATTTTCAGTCTTCTGAAAGACTTTTCAGTCTGCTGAAAAACCTTTTCAGTCGTCTGAAACTTCTTTCAGTCGTCTGAAACAAGGTTTCAGTCGACTTAAAGATGTTTTCAGTCGGCTGAAATTCCTTTTTCACAGACATGAATAACAATCTAAGTCATTTGGCTTATGTGATTAAATTCCCTTTTTCATGAAGGATAATTATGAACTATTTAAGATTTTAATGCATGAGTCCTAAGCCCTTGATCACATATGAACAAGAATTGAGATCGAATCTTACAATCTGATCCTAACACTCTTAATTGACGCTGAATTCTTCTCTTGAAGTCCGTTTGAGTGTTGGTTATCATTGACTTGTGTTCTTCTGCTTCTTTTTGCTTTTGACTTGGCATGTCTGATCTTGGATGGTTGGAATCTTTGATTACCTGTCTTATATTGAATTTAAAAGGCTCATTAGGCCATCTAGTGTATTGTTATCATCAAAACATGGGATTGAAACCTTTTAGGCCAACAGAGTTTCTTTCATGGTTTAATGTATGTGGGTTTGGATTTTTTTCAAATCGAAGACGAAGACTGTTGAAAATTTTTGCTGTTGTGATTTATATGCATAATTTTCCGTACAAAATGACCAAGCTTCCATTCGTTTGAGGAATTCAAAGGGTTGTAGCCACTTGATTTATAGGGAGAAGAAAACGAAAAGTGGATCCACTTGATTGAAGTGTTCTGCCTTTTTGAGCTAATTTTCTCAGTATTTCGTCTTCTCACTGTGTGAAGACGACTCCTCCTTCTCTGCAATTCCTCTATTTGGTTGTTGAGAAGGTCAAATCTTGTTTTAATGTTCCGGTCGTTGAGCTTGATAGTTAGAAATGGTAGCTCCTGGCCTGAAGCTTCAAATTCCTGATAGCCATGTCACTTCATACAAGCCCAAAGTTTACTGGAAGGATGACGGCTTCGAGGAGGTTCTTTATACTATTCCTGCTGGTGGGTCAAATTCTACAAAGGCCAAAGGTAGGATTGGTTTGGCCAAAAAGTATGTTGAGTGATTACTGTAAATATGATCTTCCCACAATGTTTTGATGGATCTCTCCTGAAGAACATTTTTAAAATCATTGTCCCAAAATTTCAATGATTTTTTGGGACCAGTGTTAATAGATTTATATGTTGATATAGTCTATTGATTTGCTTTGTCCATATTTAAATTGAAATTTTAAAGAGATGTTTATACTCTCCTTGTGCAAAGTAATGTTACTCTATTTTGCATTTCTTAGCTTATTTTGTCCATTTATTTACATATTTTTTAGCTTGTAAGATGATGGAATGGTTCAGTGGAGAGAATTTTTAGGATGAGAGAGAGAGAGAGAGTATGCTTCTTTCCAATGATGTTTTTTGAAAAAAAAAAAAAAAAAAAAAACCTAGGGCACAAAATGGGTTGGGTCAGAAAAACGGGTCGGGTTTAGAAATGGGTTGGGTCATAATTGAGTCTGTTATCCATTTATTTTGTACATGTTTTGTAACTTGTAAGCTGAAGTAGAGAGAATTTTTAGGATATTGGAGAGAGAGTGAGGGGAAGGGGAAAAAAAAAAAAAAAAAAGCTAGGGCACAAAACGGGTCGGGTTAGAAAATGGGTTGGGTCAGAAAATGGGTTAGGTTTAAATCTGGGTTGGGTCATAATTGGGTCGGTTGTGGGTTGGTTTTGGGTATGGGCCTCTTTATTGGCACCTCAAGACTTTCTTTTTATCTCCCATTTATTTTACATTTTAAGGTTTTATGAAAAATATAAAAGGTTTTCATAAAAACTAATAACGTACTCTATTAGAAAACATTATTTTGAACAACTTTTTAGAAGAAAGTTTTTCCAAAATCTATCGTTTAAGTAGACTTTTTTGCCATTTATAGTATTCGTGTCATTAATGACTAAAATGTCCACTTAAAAGATAGATTTTGGAAAAACTTTTTTCCAAAAAATTATTCAAAATGATGTTTTCTAATAGATATTGTGGTCAGTTTTTTTGTAAATCTTACGTATTTTTCATAAAATCTTAAAATGTAAAATAAGTGGGGATGAAAAGTAAGTCTTTGGGTATACACAATAATTGTGTCGGGCATAACCTAACCCATTAATGAGACAAATTACAAACCCATTAATGACCCAACCCAAACCCAATCCAACCCATTTATATTCAATCCAAACCCACCGAACCCGCCTAAATTGCCAGGCCTACTTGAGAGCGGTAGGTACAAAAAGTCCACGTCCCTCGTAATTACAAAACCTAAATTGCCAGGCCCACTTGAGAGCGACAGGCCTACTTGAGAGCGGCAGGTACGAAAAGTCCACGTCCCTCGTAATTACAAAACCTAGGCCTACTTGAGAGCGGCAGGTACGAAAGGTCCACGTCCCTCGTAATTACAAAACCTAAATTGCCAGGCCCACTTGAGAGCGGTAGGTACGAAAAGTCCACGTCCCTCGTAATTACAAAACCTAAATTGCCAGGCCTACTTGAGAGCGGCAGGTACAAAAAGTCCACGTCCCTCGTAATTACAAAATTGAGAATCAGGCAGCCTCCCCTTCTCTTCCATGGAGTTGAGAATCAACAACCCACCCTTTTTCTACCTCGTGTTCTCTGTGCGACTTTGTCTCGTCTTTTATACATTGTATATAATATATTATATACAGAAATGATCCTATCAACACGTGCTGATATAGTTTTATATCAGTACGGCTACAAACCTACAATTGCTGATTACAAACCTACAATTGACTAATTACAAACTTACATTGACTGACTACAAATGTACAAATGGAATGCTTTTAAAAAGCTACAAACATCCCATTTCACTGACTACAAACCTATAATTGATTGACTACAATCGCCCACAGGCCAATAATTGTCCATTTGTAGTCAATCAATTGTAAGTTTGTAATCAATAAATTGTAAGTTTGTAATCAGCAATTGTAAGTTTGTAGCCGTGCTGATATAAAATATATCAGCACGTGCTGATAAGATCATTTCTGATATTATATATATGGATGAACAAACCATGACGACAATGCCATCTCAGAAATCGTTTTATCGTAGAAATCTCCATTTTTCTCAACACCACCATGTATCGCAACTCATTCTCTCTCTGCGACTTTGTCTGCGTGGTGCGTATAATGCCTCTTGAGAGAGGCAGCTACAAAATGTCCACGTCCGTCGTAATTCCAAAATTGAAAATAAGGCAGCCTCCCCTTCTCTTCCACGGAGTTGAGAATCGACAACCCACCCTTTTTTAACCTCATGCTCTCTCTGCGACTTTGTCTCTTGTTTTTTATACGTTGTATATAATATATTATATATATCCATCACCATGTATCGCACTTCCTGCATTATCCTCAGCCCCTTAACCTTATTGATTTCCCTTTGATTATTGGGTTTCATGCTGTGGGCGGGAATTCCATCACAGGTACGTCTTGGATTTTTGACTTGAGAGTCTCGAGTAAGATCTTTTTCTTTTTCTTTTTGGTTGAATTTCAGGTGTTTTATTTGGATCATTTAATAATTCTTAATAGTATTGAGAAGATTAAAAATGTTTTAGAGTAGATTCATTTCGAGCAAGAATTATGAGGTTTTTACTATGACTTTCAGTTTGGTTCCCGGGACAAGTGAGGAAATGTAAAGGAGAAGAAATTTGAACTGTCAAATTCCCTGTTGTTTTCTTCTTAAGAAATATAAAACTTACCTTGAGTTTATTCTTATGATCTTTTGGAATTCAAAACATTTCAAATTTCCTGTTCTTTTCTTTTTCTCTCATTTCTCAGCAACTAATGGGACCACAGATAAAGATTATAGTTGTAGACTTGTAGTTCATATGACCTTTATTTGCTAAATATGTAGTGTTTTTATTTTTGTATATTATATATGGATCACGATCCGTGGGCACAAATTTGACACAAGTTTTTATAACTTTATCTGTGAAACATATTTTGAGAAACCCACCATTAGATTAGATAGTCTCTCTATGTAAATCATACATGCCAAAAATCAAGTTGATCCGAGATTAAGAACCGCTTCATCCATAAATGTGAGATATTTGTTGATAAGAAATACAAGTTTTTGGAACGGATGACAAATGATATCGGATCAACTTGATTTTTGGTATGTATAGTTTACATAGGTAGACTATCTAATCCAACGGTGGGTTTCTCAAAATATGCTTCATAGATTGAGTTATAAAAACTTGTGTCAAAATTTGTGTAATTCACAGGATTTTGAGTTATTTGGAGTATTATTTCTCTCTGCCACCTCGCCCCCTTAACATTGGCAGACATTTTTTTTGAAAAAGAAAAAAAGGATGGTTTGATTTTAAAGTGGTTGATCTTGGAACTGCTTCATATTTTGTAATGATCATTGACCATGTGCAATTTTCCATTGTCGCTCATATGTTTTGTGGAACATCAGGATGCTAGGAGTCAGTGTTTGTGAATGCGTTTTCGCTATGTCGTATTGTTGCTTTATGCTCCTTGCAGTTGCACAAACTACTAATACTTCAGAAGGTGAATTTGCAAAAATTTGGTTTCGATTTTCCCAAAAATTTTGCTTACTTATTTGATGAGAATAATATTGAACAAAGATGAAACAGTATATGCTACCATCTTCGGTTGTTCCGCTGTAACTTGATTTGATGTATAACTTGAGTATGGTTGTGGGAATTCATTTACTACTCTCATTCCTTATGAATTTCTGCTTAAGTTTTTTGTTCTTTTCAGTTAGTGCTTTGCTAGCTGTCAAGAAAAGTTTAGTTGACCCTATGCAGCATCTTAAAAACTGGAACGAGGGGGATCCATGTACATCGAACTGGACAGGAGTGATATGTTTTGATAAAGTTGGGAATGATGGATACTTGCATGTCCAGGAGCTGTATGTTCTTTCTACACCTCTTCCCTTCTATATTTATTATTTTTTAATCTTGTTAGATGAAGATTAAATAGAGAATGTAAGACTGTTACGACGTGAAATTGTGAACTACTTCGCTCTCTGTTTCCTAGATAGTGTCGTACTGCTTTTGTTTTCTCTAACACAGTTGTGGATCTTTTCATTCTTTAATATGTCATTGTACAACAAAATTTTAATTATGCCATCATTATCTTCCCTCTTTCAATGTGCAATTGTGCAGCCAGCTTCTGAACATGAATCTCTCTGGAAGTTTAGCACCTGAGCTTGGCCAACTATCTGAGCTTCAGATATTGTGAGTCATAACATTTAATAAGTGGACTGTGGAAAACTACATCATATTGGTAAAATTTTACAGATAATCATTTCAGTGATGCTAATGAATTATTCCTTTGTTTTCTTGTGGCAGGGATTTCATGTGGAATGAACTTACTGGCAGTATACCGAAGGAGATAGGAAATATTGCATCCTTGAAGCTCTTGTAAGTTGAAGTCATGATACTTCACGTTTGGAAAAATTTCCCATCGTTTTCTTGGAGATCGAGTAATTTTGATTAGCGTTAGTCTCTAAGGTTATTTATAGGAAGCAAGACTTTATGTGTTTGCATAATTGGTTTTAGCACAGGCATGCCAGGGCTCTATAGGTCAACTCGATTGCTACCGCTACCCCGAGCGCCTCCGAGGCTGCTAGGGTGAAGGTTCTTGGTCCAGTCGCCTATTTGGTCTCCAATTAATGGTTAGGCAACTATGAGGGGGAGGGTTCTTGCCTCTGTGGATTCAAGAAGTGCAAATGCCAAGAATCAAATGGGATTAACAAGAAGGGATGGATTTACTTGCATTAAAGAAAACCACAGTGCAGTGAAAAGTAAATTAGCCATAAACTTGGCCACTTGGCCTTGCAAGGGAAATGAAATGACAGTAGGAAATGAAGAAAGTAAAGGTTCTGTATGTTGCTGGTGTTGTTGAAATTCCTTGCAACTGCATCCTCTTTCTCTATTTATAGATGATCAACCGCAGCTGTTCACACCTGGTTTGCTGCAGGTTTTGCACATCCCAACTCTCTGCAACTTCTTCCCACATCTTCCTCACGACATTCTCTCCACAAATTAGTCAACAACCCTTTTCTTATTTCTCTGGTTTACACTTATACACGTGGCAGTGTACGACTGCTTCCCCAATCCCCTCCATATAAGCTTCCGCATTGGCCTATTTAAACCGCCACGTGGCTGTTGTTCACCCATGTTATTATCCCGCAGCAGGTTGCTCATGTGGCAGTCCATCATTCTTACATGTCCAATAAAGCTGTCCATCCGGTAATTTTTTCATTGACTGACTTCTTCCCGTGGACGTGTCCACATGGAAGTAAAGTAATTAGCTTTTACACTTCCGCGTGGCTTATTGTTATTGCCCTAGTGGCAATCTGTCATTGGACTCTCCCATGGGGGTGTGAACATAAACTTTACATATTAATATAACCCTATCTAATATTATCACCAAAGTCAAACTTGGAAAGGTGGGACCAACAAATAAGCTGTCATTCTCGCTCTGTTTGAATTCTATTGACTTATGATATTATTTGATTATATCACAGTTTCATGGAAGTTCTACTTGTATAAACACATAATTGAAGTGCTCTTTGAAGTACTAACTCTATGAGATTTTGTGTGTGTGTTTTTGTGCAGGCTCTTGAACGGAAACAATCTATCAGGTTCTTTACCAGAAGAGCTCGGCTATCTTTCGAATTTAAATAGACTCCAAGTGGACCAGAATAATATATCAGGACCCATACCCCATTCGTTCGCAAATTTGAAGAGAGTTAGACATCTGTGAGTGGATGTTCAAGCTAAATGCTAATTCAAGGTGGCAGGGAGTTTAGCTTTCCTCAATATTTATTATCTGCATGTATGTGACTTTTGCAGCCACTTGAACAATAACTCAATCAGTGGTCAAATTCCTTCCGAGCTTTCCAATTTATCCACTCTTTATCACTTGTGAGTTAATGTGCCAGTTGCTTTTCCTTCCCAAAATTTTATGTTGATATTCTTATGGTTGTTCTGTATTAAATTTTGTTGATCAGTTACTGTGAGTTTTGTTGATGAGAAAATGTTCGCAGGCTTGTGGATAATAATAATTTATCTGGGTATCTTCCATCAGAATATGCAAAATTTTCACACTTGCGCATACTGTATGTTCTTCCTCCCTGCATTTTCTGGATAATTATTTTTAACTCGCTTCTTTCCCCGTATTGTATGATCTCAGTTTTTGAACTGTAGTTTATTCATATAATTTGCTTCTTCAACGATGGCATAATTTTTTTTTATTTTTTTTTTTAAATTCCTAATTGGCTGTTTGGGGCAGAACAAAGCCTTGAGCAGATGATATTTTATCTCTTGTTCCAAAAGTAGGAGACACACAGGTGTGATATTTTTCCAACAATAAGGTTTTGTTTGTTTGGTTATTTACATATTTATTTGCCGCCACTTTGCAATAGCAAAGCATCCAGCACCATGGTTAGGCCCGGTTTTGGACCCAGGCGAGAAAGGCAGCCGCCTGGGGCTCTTATTTTGGGCTAAAAAAAAGGGCCCCCAAATACCTATCCCTTTTACTAGTTATGAAAGCCTAAAAATGAGTCCAAAGAGAAGCTTCTCCAGTTGGACCAGTTCTCCTGTTTTAAGCAAAAGAGGCCTTATTCTTCCGAGCCCAATTCCAACCCAAAAGCATAAAAACTAAAAAAAAAGGAGAAAAAGATGAAGGTATTTTACACGGGAATCAAGAGGATTTTGCATTTAGATCTCAGATTTGAGATCTGAGAGGCTCCCCATTCACAACGTCTCTCTCTGTCTCTCATCTCCTCCAATCCTCCCCATTCACAACGTCTCTCTGTCTCTCACAATCTATTGAAAAGGATATGGTAGAAAAGCTTTATTATATTAAATTAATAATTTTGCATCTAAAAATGCGAGAAGAGTAATGTTTAAATGACACTTTGTTGTAATTGATTAATTTCTTTTGGTATTATAGCTTTGGATTTTATTTGGCATTTGTTTTTTTTTTCTTTTTGATGTTGTAAAAGTGGATTTTGTTCAATTATGAAGTAAGAAGTATGTTATATGTATTCTATCTTTATAAGTTTTTGTAATCATCTCTTGTCATTTTAATCTATAAAAGCAAATTTTAGTAATTTTATATGCAAAACAAGTTTATGTTGGTACTTGGTAGCAGGGAATTTTTTTTTTTTTTTGAATATTTAGAACTTTCTTTTTCTTTTTTAGAATATGTATAAAAGGAAAAGGGCCCATTTTAAGAGTTTGCCTAAAACCCCACTAACTCATAACGGTCCTGACCACGGTAGCAGTTTGGCACGGAATCCTACTTGTGACAATGAAATGAACCATTTGAAATAAAATAATTAAAAATCCACTCAGGAGGGAGGAGTGGAATATGCGTTACTCTGGAAAAAGGTAGGCCATAAGAGGCTACACGAACGAAGGAAAATAATAAACTTAATAGTCCTTGTCTATCATGGTTGAGAGTACCCTTGTGGTCAGAAGGGAGCTTATTAGAGAAATAAAAAATCTGAATTCTCTGTGTTTGGTTCACGGATTTTTTAAGAGAAAGAAAATATTATGGAAAAAAATTGGGAGGGAAAGAAAATGTGTGGAAAATACAAAATTTTTTTATGTTTGGTTGTCGAGGAAAAATGTGAGGAAAACAATGTGAATTCTTAAGGAAAGTGATTTTTTTATGTTTGGTTTTTGAGGGAAAAATGAAAAGAAAGAAAAATTCATACACACTTTGAAATTTTCAAATGGCTAAAATGACCAAATATTGTCATGCTACATAATGAAAAAAAAACTGCTCTGCTTTCCAACATTCATTTTAACTAAACACATTTTTTTTCCAAATTAGTCCAACAAACCACTATAAGCCAAAAGACTACAATACCCTCATCTTCCCAAATTATAAACATCCCTTGCCTCTAATCCAGAGTAGCCTAATCTAGCTAACAGAAAACTAAGCACTTGGTGTGAAGTTGAAGGTGTCATGTGATTCTTTTTGGCTTTACAACTATGTGACAATAGGAATCAGGCTCTTAATATCATCAGCACTTACTACTTGAATAATTTATAAAGTGCATAATATCATAGAAAACCAATTATTTGTATAGTTAACTAAGGAATCAACACTAGAGTGATCATCTATGACCACATGGATATCATGAATTTGATAGCATCATCCCAACATTTTATTTTTCCCCCACCAGAAATATTAAAGTCCAACCAAACAAATACACAAACCAACATAGATCTCTATCCATATAAAGCAAGAATGCATTAAAAACTATAAAAACAAACCAGCAGCTTATGATGGGGAGCTCCACCCATATTCTCAAAGCATAATACAATACTCTTCCACATATTTTTGTAACCGAAGTGATCATTTTGTATAGCAGATTTATCTATTTATTCATTTGTTTGTTTTTAGAGAAATAGAGCAAGCTCTACAAAGCAACCTTTAACCAAACAATTTTTCTCTTTTTCAATAATTTTATCAAATAGTTTGGATGCAACTGGTTTCAAACCAAAGCTAAAAGGCCAAACCAAAACGATATCAATCGGAATAAGTTAAAATTTACAAAATAGAATAATTAAAATTCCACATAAGAAATGGCAATAGAAGACAGGGACCCTGGATGGACCACCATACAATTGAGAAGACCAAAGAGATCATGATTTGTACACCAAGTTTAGTTGTTCATGTGTAGAACTTCAAGACCCAGTTTAGCTTTACATGATTTGTACCTAGTCAATGCATGTTGAGTACACATCGTCAACCGGAAATATCAATTCAAATTTATCGATAAGAGGAGGTGGCCTTTGATCAGACCAGATGGCTAGGGTCCAGAATTCGCCGTTAGACGAGATGGAAATTTGCTAATTGGAGAGTTCAAGGACAACGATCGACGGTAAGATGTTGCCGACGGTGGCCGCCGATCGGTTATTAACAGCGGTCGACGGTTAGCTATGGGCGAGGCATCCTCGAACGGAGGGAGGCGGAAGGGTGAGAGTCGTTTCTGTTCTCGAAGGATTGAGACAGTTTAGCCCGATAAAATTTTCCACGGTAGTTTCCAACTTTCCTCATGTTTTCAAAAGGAAAATTATTATTGGATTTTTCCCCCTTATTTTCCCTTACATTTTTTTTCCATCTATTTTTCCCTTGCAACCAAACAAGAGAAACTAGATTCCCTCATATGTTTTTTTCCTTTCCATCCTAAAATCCGCGAACCAAACAGAGGGTAAAAGAAGATTCCCATTAACGCCAGGAAAAAAAAGAAAAAAGAAAAAAGGTGGCTGCTTCAATTCATTCATGTCATACACAATGAAGGGATGGAAAGGCATACAACTCCATTATATTCCTTCAACAAATACCACAATTTCCAATGCCATTCAAAATTTGTGCTTGCTAGATTAACAATAACTTTGTGTTGCATCCCACTTCTAAGGTAATATATTTCAAATTTTTGCATGGTCAAACACCACTAGTAGGAGTTTTAAGCACAGCAGAAAAGTTCTTATTGCAATCTAAGTAATGTAATCCTACCTTGTATTTTTTTAATATGATGCAGAAAAGTTCTGCATTGTTATTAGAAGTGTTGAAATATGAGTAACTTTTTTTGTATTGATGGGATTTTTTTAAATTGGTTCTGGTTAAAATTTTCATTCAGAATTTTAAATTTCACACCTTTTCACGAGACCTTGTATCAATAAGATACCTTGTAATGAGATGAAACCAGGGACATGTGTAACTGCATTTATTAAACGTAGTCATGCACTGTAGCTGACATGGAAATTATTCAACAGTTATATGCTTATCTTTGCATTTTCTTTCTTTCTTGGGCCTTTCTATATTAAATCTCCCTATTCATATGTCGCCTTTTAGTATGTCATTTGCACATTCATAATGTCAATTTTTATTGAAAATTTCTGTCAATTAGACTTATATTTTTGGGACCTATTGTTGGGTTTGGACTTGCACTTGTCATGTACTTGCCCTAGCCTTAATACATATGATTGTGCCACCATGTTTTTGGTCTGCCCGTAATGTGTTTCTGGTCTCTATGTCTCTGTTCTATTGCTCTGTGATGAACCATAATACCAATGTTCGACTCATTTATCTCTCAGAGTCATACCAATGGCCCTGTGGTTGGTGGCGTCCTTGCTGCTCCCCATATGGGAGAATGCAAGATCTAGTTCCATCAAGGCTTTTTCACTCGAGTAGGTAGTAGATATCCATTTAGCGGCATTCTAGTGTGGATGCATGTGGAATTTGCATTGTCTGAAAGAAATAGGCTCAGAGTTATGTTATTACACTAAATTTATTTTTAATGATTTCCATTTTTTCTTTATATAAAATTTCTGGTGCAGTCAACTTGATAACAACAATTTCGAAGGGACTGAAGTTCCAGCTTCTTATGGAAATCTGTCCAGATTAGTGAAATTGTAAGTGCTATTGAAAAACTATCTAACTTTATTCTACTTTTCATTTTCTTTAGCGAAGGTATATGCATTGCTCCTGGCCTGGGTACTTTATGTCGTTTCCAGTAATATTTGATTTTAACTATCTATTTATGGGAGTGATAATGAAGAAGTTGGTTTGGGTTGTGAGGGAGGGGTGTATTTTATGTCTTGTTTATCAGTGGACTGTTTATGCTTCATAATTTTCATGTTTAGTTCAATCATTTAGAATTGTCCATGTAATGTATGGTAATACAAATACATATAAGATACTTCCTCTGTTCCTAATTGATTGTCCCCTTTGAAAAAACACGCTTTTTTAGGAGATCCTATTAATTGCTTTCACATCAATATATATATGTTTTGACATTCCAAATTTGCCCTAAACTGTACAAAACATTGGAAAAAGAGAGAATATCCAAGGGTATTTTGGGAAATGAAATAAAAAGAATCATTGACTTTTGAAATGTGACAATAATTTTGAAACATCCCAAAAAGGAAATGAGACCAATAATTTAGGAACGAAGGGAGTATCAAAACAGCCACCATCATCTATAGTCATGGCTTGAAGTAATAATAAAATTTGATTGATGTTACCTGCAATGTACTTCTGTGCTTTTACTTGCAATGAATTGATGCTTCCACATTAATGGATGCTATGATTTACTTTGATGTTTATTTTTAAAATGTAAAAGTAACTGATGTTTCAACATCTATCTCTTTGAATGCTTTAGGTACATTACTTTGATGTTTATCCTTACGCTTAATTTTGCAAAGAAAAAAAAAAAAAATTCATGCAACGTGTCACAAACGTCTAGGTGCTTATGCTATTTATTTCACTCTGATTTGGCAGAAGTCTTAGAAATTGCAGTTTGCAAGGAGCCGTTCCTGATCTAAGCAGCATACCAGAACTTAGCTATTTGTAAGTTTGAGTATTGTCCACATTCTTCTGATCAAAAAATGAATTTTCCACATTCTGTAGACTTTTCTAATATTCACCTTATGTAGGAAGCATTTACTCTTGCCATTTTAATGCTTTTATTTGCAATCTCATTTATGGATGATAATTATGTGTATCTAACTCATTGCTGGGTTCATCTACAGAGATCTTAGCTTCAATCAGCTTACTGGATCCATACCATCAAATAAGCTTTCTGATAATATGACAACCATGTACGTAAATAGGAAATGTAAACTTGCATTCTTAGGCTATAATGTTCTTGGTTGCTTCATCTTTTAGTAAATCAGTTTCTTTATCTTTTAATAAATCAAAGGTAAATGTTTCATGTGAAATTTAGTTAACTGGTCCTATAAGTGATTGAGATCTAAATGTATGAAGAAGCATTCCCGTTAATTAAGAAATTCTTTATGATCAACAAATGTCTTGCAGCGACCTGTCAGATAACCTTCTTAATGGATCGATCCCCAGAAGTTTCTCAGATCTTCCTTTTCTCCGGAGACTGTGAGAATCTCTCTACATATACTCTTTTTTTTCCCTTTCATAGTATGGATTTATAAGTACATGGCTATCTTTGCAAACTATTTTTTATCTGATGCTTGTAATCTTTGAGGTTTTCTTCATAGATATTGGTACTAACTGTTTGTTAAGTTAATTGGATCATCCTAGTAGACTACATTAATGAATGCTATTATTGTGCATGCTTGGTATGATGGTGTATATTATTGTTTATTACAGGTCACTCGAGAATAATTTCTTGATTGGTTCTTTCCCTGCTAACATTTGGCACAACATGTCCTTCAGTACGACTGCCAGACTAACACTGTAAGACCTGAAAGCAGAAAAATAGTATTACGATTCGGACTTGTTCTTCATTGATATTAGAACACCTACTATTGTGAAGGTTTTTCTTTATGCTCTAGATTGAGCTGTGGTGACTCTATGAAGGAACCACATAAGTTCATTAGTCTGCCTCTATGTGAAATATCAGTGTCTTGCTGATTTATCATTCTTTTCACTTTCAACCTGCAGTGATCTCCGTAACAATTCACTCTCAAACATTTTAGGAGATCTAAATCCTCCAGCAAATGTCACCCTAAGGTATGCTGTTCTTAATAGACAGTAATAAGTTAGCTTTGATGCACTTTTCGTTCTCTGCTAGAAAAAGTAATTAACGAGTAAAGTGCACCGGATGGTCTAGGACATTATACTTGTGCATCCGAGTCTGCTACTACTTTTCAAGCATGAGCTCAGGTTGTATGGAACCCAGTTTTATTGAAGATAACTGCAATGTTCTTGCTAAGTCAGTTTCCGAGTCCAACAGACCCTATTGACTATCAATTTGGTAATTCCAGGGTTTTGAACTTGAAATATCTCAAGTGCTGCTTGGGCAGAATTGTTAAACCCTATATGAGTTATGAGATCAATGAAATCTCATTCTATAGCCTTTAGGGTTCTTCAGAACCTTTTTTTCTTCGTTTAATTGTGATTCCTTGACATGAGACATGTTAAAAGGAATGAATATCTTTCGAGGACAATTGGGATCTTAGTTTGCATATATAGCTATGTATGTAAGGAAAAATCTGAACTTCAATCTCTAATCTCTATTATAACATGTAGATGTTTCATTTGAAATATTTGATCTCACAAGCTTCTGAAACAACTTACTATTTTCCACTACATCATTTACCTAAATGAGTGTGATAGCAGAACCATAATGCGTTTCTCTTGTGAAACTTGCTGAGTGAAAACTTGCTTTTATGGACAACTGAAAAGTGGAAGGGGAACAATAAGCAATGGAAGAACCATATTTAGAAGATAAAGCTTCATTAATTACTTGATTGTAGTGAATTTGCACCATGCCAGTATTCTTTCCAATGCTACCTTTCTTTTAGGATTTTTCATTCAATTTCACATTGTTTGTCTTCATAACAGTTATTTTATATCGATCTGGGAAAAAAACTCAGAAAGAAAGGAAAAAAAAAAAATTTCTATATCCCCTCTATATGTAAATATCAATTTAAATGTATCTTATTAAATCTGGACTTAAAGCTAGTTATCAAGAACCATTTTTCTTGGCACGTGCTAGGCAAGCTTTGCTGGAACGTCCTCCATTTTGACTATTTATACTTGCCATCAATGGTACGGAGATACTCACTGTACCCAGACCACTTGCTTTATTTCAACATGTTAGGGGTGCTGGAATCAGATATGTGTTTGGCATGGCTTTTGATGGACATATACTTAATCTCGTGTTCAGTGCAAGGAATACAATTTCTTTTCTTTTTCATCAAAATGACAAATAAGTTTCAGTTTCTTGATTGACAGAAACGAAACACCATAAAAATCATGAAATTGCTTAGTTTCTATCGAAATCGACTGAAATAAACAGAAACATTTCTACAATTCAACTTTCTAAGGGATTCTTGAAAATTTTTGTTTGTTTGTTTGTTTTTTCCTTTTTAAATGCAAAGAGAGAAGAGAAGGAAAAGTATGAAGAATTGAGAGAGAGATGCATAAAATGGTAAAGAAAGTATTTATCTGGTATTTATAAATCTATGGACTTTCTTGTCATTTAACTCGGTCATAATGAAAATCACGTGTATAATTACTCTCATGTAGAAAAAAAGAAAGAAAGAAAGAAAAATGGAATGTAGAATCTTATGTTCTGCCTTCAGTATTTCTTAAATCTTATAATTTAGCAGTTTTTCTTCAGGCTTCAAGGCAACCCTATATGCAACAATTCAAACATACGAAATATAGGCCAGTTCTGTGGATCTGAAGCTGGAGGGGATGGGATGCCTGAACGCATAAAAAATTCAACAATGAATTGTTATATTCAAGCATGTCCTGCAGATAATTTCTTTGAATATGTCCCTGCATCCCCTGTGCCGTGCTTTTGTGCATCGCCTCTTAGAATTGGATATCGGCTGAAGAGTCCTAGTTTCTCCTTTTTCGCTCCATATGAGTATCCATTTGAGATGTATTTAACTAGTTCTCTCAGCTTGGATTTGTATCAACTATCAATCGATTCAGTTTTCTGGGAAAAAGGACCTCGTCTACGGATGCATTTGAAGCTTTTTCCTATGGCCAATTATAATCACTCAAATACGTTTAATGAAAGTGAGATTCAGCGAATTAGAGGCATATTCACATCATGGAATTTTCGTCCTAATGACTTCTTTGGACCATATGAACTTCTCAACTTCACTCTCCTGGGGCCTTATTCAAATTGTACGTATTCAAGCATTCTTGCATTTCTTTTCTTTGTTAAATTAGATTTTTTTTTTTAAATACTACATAAAGTGATGCTACAAATTTCATTCTCACTTGAGCCTGTATAGACATGGGGATTATTTGGTAATCATGAAATAGTGGCAAACTGGCAATTTCAATAATAATTACTATTTTGTTGACATTTTCGGTTTTTTTTTTTTTTTTTTTTTTTGCTTCCAACAGAAAAAATAAAAATAGTTTTTCTTCCAAAAGCAACAAAGGTAGTTCAACACTGCTAATTGGAATACATTTAGAGAGCATATAATTTGAAATTTTAGCTCAACTTGTGGATTGCTTGAGTGCTTGGATTGTATCGCCAATTGTTCATAAAAATAAATAAATAATTGCAGAACTTAATTTTAGATTCATACTTATTAGATATTAGTTTATTATATTTTATCCTGGCTGAATGAGTAGCTTGGGCCTTATCCCCTCAATGTACCTAAAATAAAAAGGTGAAAATAAGTAAAGTAAAAGAGAAAAGCTTAGAAAGTAGTGCTTGGTGACCCATACAGCCATATATACATCTAAGCGACTACCTTGATCCTAATGTAGGTGGTATGTCCTTGAGTAGAAAAATTAGGATCTAACCTATATTACATCTCACAATGTAGGTTTAGTGCAGACGATAATGGATATCAGTTTATATCATCTCAAACCTATATGAATTTTTTGCTTAGTTAATAACTTGGTGGAACTTACCTTTTAATAGCTAGCCTTATTTCTTGTGAACATGTAGCCTTACATGATCTATTATTGCTGTAGTCAATGCTGAGACTCAAAGGACAAGTATTAGCAAGGGCATTTTGGTGGCCATTGTATTAGGGGCTGTTGCCTGTGCTGTTGTGGTCTCTGCTGTAGTCACACTTCTGTTTGCAAGAAAGCATGCTAAATACCGGCATAACCTGTCAAAAAGACATTTATGTAAGTTTTCAACAAAACTAATTAAGATTGTTCCTTTCAGCCAAAAAATATAAAGTTTCATTATTACTGAAGAAAATAGTGTGAAGTCCCATTTACTCTCTGCAGCTTCAAAGATTTCTATGAAAATTGATGGTGTGAAAAGCTTCACTTTTAAAGAAATGGCTCTGGCTACTGACAAATTCAGCAGCTCAACTGAAGTTGGCCGAGGAGGTTATGGGCAGGTTTATAAAGGCATCTTAGCTGACAACACAGTGGTGGCCATAAAGCGTGCAGAAGAAGTATCCTTACAGGGTCAAAAAGAATTCTTGACAGAGATAGTATTGTTATCAAGATTACATCACCGAAACCTAGTTTCATTGGTTGGATACTGTGATGAAGAAGGGGAGCAGGTGTGTTACTTGTAGTTCTAAACTATTAAATTTCACACTATTGTGTCATCCTCGCTTGCAAGAGGTTTTTCTGATGGCCTTTATGAGGGACAAAGACAAATGAAATTTGATTTTCAGATTAAAATTGACGTGTCCAGATCGTGTCAGTTGTTGGATTTCCAGATCCTGAATAACTTAAATGGCATTGAAGGAGGTCTAATTACAAGCTAACCTATTAAAATTATTGTTGTTATCATTTTAGTTGCCAACAAAAAAAAAAAGAAAAAAAAAAGAAGAGGCTTTCTCACCAACGCTTTGAGCCAAGCATGGAACTGATTGGGCTTCATTTGTTTAACTAAAATGCTCAAGCCTTGAACTTGAGCTTGGCTAGGCCAATGAATGAGCTTCACTGAGCTCTTAGAAAGCCAAGCTCAAGCCGAGCCTGAGCAGCTTGGTTTGTTTTATAATCCTACATGAGATCCTGACATTGTATGTACATGACCTTATTAATTTTCAATCCAGTTCTCTCTCTCTCTCTCTCTCTCTCTCTCTCTCTCTCTCTCTCTCTCTCTTGTTAATAGTTGTGATTTTGTCTCAAAAGTGAAAAAGGCTCAGGACAGGGATGATGACTGCCCTGTAAGAATGGAAAAGATTGTAGTAAATAAACTTAGTTACGGATAGACATTGGTGGATAAATAAAGTGATTCCAATACGAAAGTTGCTTTTTTTCTTTTTATGACACCTCTACTGGCACTACTACCGGAGGCAGAATGGGGTTATTATGGCAATTGTAAATGTATGTATATGATTATTTTCCTGATTAGACTGGCACAATTGAAGAGAGAACTTACCAGCCTCTTATCCATGCCTCTAAGATCTAAGTGTCATAGATTTCTTACAAGAACTTGAAGGGGTTGTTATGCTTCGGTGTTTAGATATACAAGGATTGACTCCATTATAAAAATAACTTATCTGCTTTTTGTTTTTTGGTGCATCTGCAGATGCTGGTTTACGAGTTTATGCCTAATGGCTCATTGCGGGACTGGATTTCTGGTATGAAATTTTCAAGATTCGTGCCTACTTAAATTTTGTTCTATGGTTCTATTATGCTCCTTGATCCCATACTTCACTGAATTTTTATATAAAATCGATAATCTTAGTCTTGTTCTGGGCGAGTGTTGGGAAGTTCCACATCCCACATTGATTAAATATTAAGTTTAATATGGCTTCATATACTTGTTTGGGCCTTCCACCTAATAGCTTAGGCTTTTAGGTTGGAAACTCAAAATGGTATCAGAGCCTGTTGTTGTTGTTGGGCCTATTTCGTTCGTGAGCCCGATGTTGTTGTCCGTGTGATAGGCATGTTGTTGTCATGTTAGGTTTGCATGTGAGGGGGTGTGTTGGGAAGTTCTACGTCCCACATCAATTAAATATTAAGTTTAATATGACTTCATATACATGTGTGTTGGGAAGTTCTACGTCCTACATCGATTAAATATTAAGTTCAATATGACTTCATATACATGTTTGGGCCCTCTACCTAATAACTTCGGTTATTAGGTTGGAAACTTAACTGTGAGAGTAGTTTCCACTGTCTTTTTACTGAACGGATTGCCAACTCATGCTCTGTGATGTTGTCTAATATTTCCTACTTGCACAACTACTCCTTGGTTCTCGTGATTTTTAGGACATAATACATTAATACCTTTTCCTGGATTGTGAGGTGATAACTCTATATTCAACATTTTTGCAATATGCTCTAATAAATTATTACTGTTACATGACAGCTACAGCTAAAGAAAACCTGAATTTTGGTATGAGGTCACGTATTGCATTGGGTTCAGCTAAGGGCATTCTTTACCTCCATACTGAAGCACAACCTCCTATATTCCACCGAGATATCAAAGCCAGCAACATACTTCTGGACTCCAATTTCACTGCTAAAGTTGCTGATTTTGGACTTTCCAGGCTTGCACCTGTCCTGGATGATGAAGGGACTGTGCCTAATCATGTATCCACAGTCGTGAAAGGAACACCAGTAAGTTTGACAGTGATAACATTGTTAAAGCATGTGCTCATTAATTTATCAAAGAAGAATGGTTAACTAACTTTCTGCAGCCTACTTTATAACTTTTTATATGTGCGCTACTCCTAATTTCATGAAAAGAAAAGAAATTAAAACTGGTTTGTTGTACAGGGGCCTTGATGCCCAATAGATGTCAGAAATCAGTATACAAGCTTGCATTACTGGCTAAAAGTGAATTTACCACTACAAGTTCATAAAGCAATTGGGAATATATTCCCAAGTGAATTTACTGGCTAAAAGTTCATGAACTAATTGGGCAAGGTTGAATTATCTATAGGGGTTGTTAATCTCTGTACTTTGTAGGGGTTGTAACACATTTGTTACCAGAGAATTGACCCATCGGGTTGGGAACTGGGTTGCATGAATTGTATGGGATTAACTTCGAAATTGGAGCCCCCCCCCCCCCCCCCCCCCCTCTTTTCTCTTCCCTTCCCTTTGTTTCTTCGGATTTATCCTTTATATTTCTGTTAAATGCAGTGTGGCATTAATATATTTATTCATGTGATGACTATCTTACTATATGATTGTATACACAGGGTTACCTTGATCCAGAATACTTCTTGACCCATAAATTGACCGACAAAAGTGATGTCTATAGTCTTGGAGTTGTATTTCTAGAGCTCTTGACGGGTATGCAGCCAATATCACGTGGCAAAAATATTGTCCGTGAGGTATTTTCCTCTCTCTCTCTCTCTCTCTCTCTCTCTCTCTCTCTCTCTCTCTTGGGGCTTGAGTGAGGTACTTTCCTAACATAAATCTGCATTTTGGGGGGCCATCAGATTTGTTACATATTAGTCAGTGCTCACTTGATGAAAATCATATTTAGGGTTTAAAAAATTTGCTGACTATAATCAATCATATTACTCCCTCTGTTTCAAATTGACCGTCCCCTTTAAAAAAACACGCTTTTTAAGGAAACTCTATTAAATGCTTTTACATTAATGCATATGTTTTGAGATTCCAATTTTGCCCTCAAGTGTGCAAAACATTAGAAAAAGAGAGAATATCTTTTTAAGGGTATTTTAGGAAATGAATAAAAAAGAACCAATGACTTTTGAAATGGGAAAATAATTTTGAAACATCCAAAAAAGGAAAGTAGGCCACTTATTTAGGAATGGAGGGAGGATCATGTTACGAGGGCTTATCTTGCCTGTGCAATTTTTTAACTGGAATTTGATCTGAGATAACAAGATTTTGACCGAAATAAATTCAGATTTCAGAATAATATCACTTCATTTCAGTGTGAGTTCATGTTCCAGAACTGGAATTATGTTTTTTCATTTTCTTAACAGAATTTAAAACTATAACATGGGGTTCCAATTATTAATTTTCTCATTCAATGCAAAGAAAAATGAATATTAACTATCAAGCAATAAGGGGTACTGAAAGATCCAAAAAATTTATGTTGTTTTCAGGTGAAGATGGCTCACGAGTCAGGCATGATGTTCTCCATCATAGACAGCAGAATGGGTTCTTACCCATCTGAATGTATCCAGAGGTTTGTAGCTTTGGGCCTCTGGTGTTGCCAGGACAAGCCAGAGGAGCGACCTTCAATGTTGGCTGTTGTCAGGGAGCTAGAAAACATACTCCAATTGATGCCAGATATTGACACCAAGTTAAAATCGGCATCCACACATTCTGGTAGATCAACACCGTCATCTTCATCCTATGTGACCAGGGAGTTATATGTGTCATCAA